>APFE031666199.1:13417-27236 GCA_000404065.3 Pinus taeda
TTTGAAGGAATTCAAAGGTAATAGTGTTGATTGATTCGGGTAGTACCCATAATTCCAGCACTAGAGTGTCAAGTTATGGTTGTAAGTGGAGGAACCATAAACTACTCTAGAAAGTGCCATAATATCAAGCTATCCATGGGAGAATATGTATTGAATAGCCCAATGCTTTCAATTCCAATGGGTGGTGCTAATGTTTTACTAGGATTCCAATGGCTACAATATTTGGGTATGATAGCTTTTAATTTTTAAGAACTTTTTTTGAATTGTTTTTGGGAAGGAAAGGAAGTTGAACCGAGGGGTATTGAAGGGAAACTAGGAAAGATAATCAACTCTAACAACATGAAAAAGCTTCTAAATAAGGAACAATGGGGCATAATTGCACAATTATGTTCACTAGAGGATCCCACATTGAAATCATGTATTTCTCCAAATCTCCAAAACATTTTGGACAATCATTCCAAGGTATTTGAGACTCCCGAAGGCCTCCCACATATTCGTAATCATGATCATGCTATTCATTTGATTCCAGGAAGTGTTCCTCCAAACATCAGGCCTTACAAATATCCACATGCCCAAAGGAGTGGGAACTCATTCAAAATGTTCAAACAATATTTTGAAAACTTGACAAGGAAGGAAAAATCATATTGGAACTCGAAGCAGTCATAGAACTGGGAAATCGATAGCTATGAAATAGATCAATTTCAGAGTATCTCATCAAGTGGAATAACTTACCCGCTAAAGATTCCACATGAGAGGACAAGAATTTATACAGAAGCATCAAGAACTACTCAAGCGTTGAGGACAACACTTTATGAAGGAGAGGGGCATGTTAGGTCCCTATACTACTAGTGTAACCCCTTATTGTTATTAGTACAACCCCCTTATTATATCATTGTGCCCATGTAGTCCCCATATTGTTATTATTGTGACACATAGAAGCCCACTATTGTTATTATTGTGCCCCTAAATTATTATTGTTATGTCGGCTCTAATTATATTATGACCATTTAGAATCATATATATATATAAAGTATGTCTTGTCATTTGTATCATCCAAGAATTGTTCATTTGTGTAATGTAAGGGAGGTTGCCCCCTCGAAGAGGCTGAATTCTAAGGCATTGATATATCTTTTCTATCTTTTTGTGAGCTGGTTTCATAACATGTTTTTACTTGTACAGGAATGGATAATGTGTCTGTGACCTAATAGATAATAATGCAACAAATGACACGAGGGAAAAATGGTTCATAGTGATTCTTAGATAAGTATGAGGTCCATACACTTAATTCTGTTGTTTACACCTGTAGGTTACATGTTGATGATATGTTTGATGAAATTCCTGTCATGGCTAGTAGGGGTCTGGTTATGGTCTTCTTCAGCTTATTGATTTTGCATCATTGTTTCCCTGTATTTTTATTGATTCTAAGCTATCATTCCATTATGGGCAGTGGCCTGGGCTCTGGGCCTGAAAATGTGGTTTAAATCCCTAGGTCACTGGCACATAACTAGAAACTTTGGTCTCTGGTCACTAGCAAGCAAGCCTGTGAGAGCAAATTTGGGTCTTTGGTCTCTCCCTTTCCCATATCATGAGAGCGACTATGGCCTAAGAGATCCAAAACAACAGTGAGACCTAGGGACATGTTGTCTGAGTGGTTGACATGTCTCCTGAGGGTTATGTTGCTGATGTTGGATGACTGTGTGTGATGTTCCGTCGATTCCACTTCCTTAAGGTCACATAGGAGGTTGAATCCGATCATAGTAGCCTCTCATCTCATGTTTACCATAGCTGGCATGGTTACTTGGGTGGAGGTGGGAGGAGGGTGTTACAAGTTTTTTTGGGTTTGATAGTGGTTTCAGCCTTATCTTGTCATTTCCTATATAGCCACGGTGTGATGGGATTCATTTCTTGGTTGAGCTTTGGATTGTCGGAAGTTTTTGGAACCGGGTGAGGTGATCTTAGGAGAATTCCGAAGGGTTGGGGGTGGAGATGGATTTCTTCGGGAATCCCTCAAAAAGTGGGCGGAGACAGGAAAATTCCTCAAGGTATGGTGAAGGAATTCTGAGGCATCCAAGCTTTTTATGGTTTTGTGACCTCTTGGATGGTTTTGGAGAGATCATGGTAGTTTGAGGGTGGAGGTGGTTTAACCTATGGATTTGGTTGGTTAATTATGTCTTGGTTTATCCCATGAGATCCCACATTCATGCTTGGAATATGGCATGAGAGTGATTTGTAGAAAGAAAGATTTGGTTCAGCCCAATCTATGGTCGGGTGGTACGAGGAAGTCTTTGACTTGGTTGGATTCTTCACATATTAATAAGATCTATTTTCCTATTGTGATTTATCAGTATTTGTACCAATTATTTTTTTTCTTTGATGGTGGTTTTTTCATGATTAAAATTATGGTTATATGTTGGTTATAAGCTTGATCTAAGATGTTCTCTAGCTATGGCTCTTGTTATGATTTTGTAAGTTAATGAATGGTTGATGAATGCATGGACTAACTAGTGTGGTTGCAGCTACTTGAGAGGTCATTATAACTTCTTCGTGATTTTAAGCTAAAGTACAAATATTTACACTCAGATATTCATTCGTGACCTGTATATTACATGTTTACCATATGTTTGATGAAATGTCTATTATGCTCTAGTCAGTCTAAGTTAAGTTTGACTTAAGTTTTGAATGATTAACATTGTCGTTATGAGGAATATGATTTTGGAAGGTTACAAGAAGTTTTGGGTAGTGGTCTAGAGGCTAGCCTAGGAAATAGCTAAGATATTGGGACCACATGCATAGAACTGAGGATCTAGGGTCATAACTGCATGGAGAAAGGCTTGTGAGTGTGTTTAGAGGGTCATAACCGCATGTAGACAATGTTAAGGATGTAGTTATAGGTCTAGGTCAGAGAAAAGGGTTCCAAATCAGGGACTGGTTACCTGGGGTGGTTGTTCAACCTATGAGTGATCTATGGTTCTTGAGGAAAGTCAATATGTCTTAGTTATAGGTCCCTCTTTCTTAATTGGAAATAGGAGACTAGGTTAGGTCATAGTGACACTCTGCTTCAGATTCACAGGAGGGATTGTAAAAGCGGGTAAATGTAGGGTGGCGTGTTACAGATTGGTATCATATCTTCTAGGTTCAAAGAATTAGACTGGAAGGGCGAGATGTGATTGTTATGCATGCATTGTAGTCGTTATGATTTTCATGTATCTAGTACGTGTTATAGTGCATGTTTTCGATAGGTTGATATGTTGGTGTCATTATATCTATATATGTGTGTGTGTGTGTGTGTGTATACAAATATATGTATGTATGTATGTATGTTGTGCTAATATGGATTGATTGTGAAGATGAGATGGCTTCCCTTGAACTTCACTAAGATATGTTTGATTTTGTTTATATTTGGTTTATCTGATAGGGTAAGTTTGTAGGAAGAAGAAGATTAGAGATGATAAGTAAAATGGTGGATTAGAGTTCATGTGACTCTCCTTATAGATCGGTTGAGCAACAGCAAAAAGAGTGTTCTCCAAACATAGATAATACCATGAGAAGTCTAAAAGCAGAAATCAAAAGTTGAGGGGAAAATAATGACAGGATGATTCACTCACAAGAAAGGCTTTCTAGGTCTCAAGAAAATAAATCTAAGGTTAATGCAGTCATCCTTCAAAGCTTATCACATTTGAAGAGAAAGGGATAACCAAAAATAATTTATGAACATGAGGAAAGGACTAATGGCGCTTACCGTAGCAGCTCTCATGGAGGGCACTTGTAGGACATCGATGACATAGTCAAAGGTGGCATATGGTTGGATGCACCTGATAGGAGAGGTATTGGTTATGGGTTCTATTCTAGTTCTAGTTCAAATAGACATCATGGTCATCATCTCTATCATATTTACAGGGGGAGTGAGAGGGGATACTTTCCAGATGAGTGCAATAAAGCCAAGCCTCCTACAATTCATGGATAATTGAAAAATATGGAAGATTCAAAAGCATGGTTGCTTGGGATGAAGAAGTTCTTCGAGCTACATGATTATTCAGAAAACATGAAGGCCAAGATAGTTATTTTCAGTCTGAAAGGGAAAACAGACTCTGGTGTGAAGATGTGAAGCATATCAGAGGTACCAAGACAAAGGAGTTGAGTTGGCATGAGTTAAAAAGACTCTTTATTAAGATGTACTTGTCAGAGAGATACTATGATTGTAAAGATAAGGATTTCTATGAATTGAAGATGGGGTCTATGCCAGATGAAGAGTATACAACTAAGTTTCAAGAGTTGTTGAGGTATGTGCCTTATCTCAAGGACGAGAAGACGAAGGTTCAAATATTCATCAGTAAAATTCCATTAAGATTAAAGAATCATATTAAGTATGATGAGCCTTAGTCGTTGGAGGAAGTAAATGGGAAGTTGAATTACTATTATGAGTAGTCAAATCTAAATATTGAGCCTAAGTGTGACTGGAAAGGTAATGAAAATACCAAAGTAAAATGGTCTCTAAAGTGGGCAAGACTTCAAGATGCAAGTGAGAAAGAAAATGTGGCTCCATACTAGAACTTTGATGCATTAGAGAAGGGACATTGATCTTAGCATGGAGAGTAGCAGAAAAAGGGTAGTGACAAAGAACCATTGCAATGTTGGATATGTGGAAAAGATCATCATAAGAAGGATTGTCTGTTGTATCAAGGTGGCATACCTCAGATCTAAAATGCTCAAGAGGTGAAAATAGTTGGGGATGATGGTAAAAGAATTCCTTGGATTTAAGCAACATTTGATAAAAAGTAGGCAGATCACCAGGCATCCATTATTGAGATGGAAGGTTATCTCTGCAATCAAGTTATTTCCATTTTGATTGGTCCTAGATCTTAATTATAGTTATGTTAATCATGAAATGGTGGATAAGTGTGGCTTGAGTAAACAAGTGCATGCAAAGTTTTAGTTGGCACAATTGGCTATAGGGATTAAGAAAAGAGTTCATCATTGGGTGAGAGCTTGTACATTTGATCTAAATGGTATGCCTACATCAACACATATAAATGTGATTCCTTTGGGTTCGTAAAATATGATTTTCTGCATGGATTGGTTGTACCTTCACAAGACTAAGGTATATTTCTATGAGAAGGTTATTGAGTGCTTGGATGGTGATGGGGAGAAGAGAAAGTTATAGGGAAAGAAGAAGCCTACATCAATTAGAATGGTTACAGCTATTCAGGCTAAGCACAATTGCAAGAAAGGGTGTGTTGTTTGCAATTCATATTTCTAGTGAAAAAGGAAAAATGGGGAGGATGCTAAATTATTGAAGAGGTATACGAGTTTATAGTAGTTTCAGGATGTATTTCCAACAAAGATTTCAGAGTTACCATCTCACAGGGAAGTGGAATTTTCTATTGAGTTGGTACCAAGAGAAGCACTAACATCAAAGGCCCCTTATAGGATGAGCACTCAAGAGTTGGTGGAATTGAAGTTTTGACTTAAGAAATGCTTGATAAAGGATACATTAGGCCAAGTGTGTAGCCTTGGGGTGCACCAGTGTTATTTTTGAAGAAGAAGGATGGTAATCTCAAGTTATGTATTGATTATAGGAAGTTGACTAAGGTACCTATCAAGAATAGGTATCCTTTTCCACAGATTGATGACTTGTTTGATCAGTTGAAGGGAGAAACAATGTTCTCAAATATTGACTTGAGATCAAGATATCATCAGGTACACATCAAAGAAGATGACATATACAAGACAACATTTCGTACCAAGTATGGGCATTATGAGTTTGTAGTGGTTCCATTAGGTCTTACTAATGCTCCAACTACTTTCATGTGTTTGATGAATAGTGTATTACATCCTTATTTGGACATGTTTGTGATAGTATTCATTGGTGACATATTAATATATTCTAAGAATGATGAAGAGCATGCAGAACACCTGGAAATAGTGTTAATATTGTTGAGAGAGCATCAGTTGTATGCCAAGATTAGTAAGTGAACTTTATTTTAGACTGAAGTTCATTACTTGGTGATGTTGTTTCCATGAAAGGGATAGCATTGGACCCAGAAAAGATTATAGATATTATGGAGTGGGTAACTCCTAGGAATGTGGATGAGGTCAGATCATTCATGGGACTAGCAAGTTATTACAAGAGGTTCATCAAGAACTTCTCATAGATTTCCTATCCTATTACATATTTGCAACAAAAGGGAAATAACTTTGAATGGATTGAGGAGTGTGCATATAATTTTGAGCAGTTGAAGAATTTTCTTACAGATGCTCTGGTCTTAAAGATTGCAGATCCAGACAAAGAGTTTGTGGTATGTATAGATGCTTGCATGAGGGAACTTGGTGGAGTCTTGATGCAGGAAGGAAAAATGGTGTGCTATGAGTCAAGGAAGATGAATGAGCATGAGCAAAACTACATGACTCATCATCTTGAATTGGCAGTTATCATTCATGCTTTGAAGATGTGGAGAAATTATCTTCTTGGTAGGAGGTTCGTCTTGATGAGTAATCACAATGGGCTGAGGTACTTGTTTGACGAACCCAATTTGAATGCCAGACAAGCTAGATGGTTCACTACTCTCAATGAGTTTGATTTCAAGATCAGGTACATTAAGTGAAAGGAGAACAGGGTTGCAGATGCTCTTAGTATGAGAGTGTAGGTGAATCACATTGCAATAGTGAGTTCTTATTGGATAGACTTGTAGGAGCAGATTTTGTAGGCATGACAACATGATGACAGGTATCAGCGGTTGAGGCATAGGTTACAACAATAGGGTGAAGTTAATAGGGATGAGGATTATCATCTCATAGCAAATGGATTTGCCAAACTCAAGAACAAGATTTATGTATCATATGACACTTGAGATCAAGAAGCTTATCTTGAGGGAGTTTCATGTTTAGTTGTATTCAGGTCACACAAGATATTAGAAGACATTGAAAATAGTCAAGAAGTTCTATTATTGGCTGAACTTAAAGAAAGAGGTGGTTGAGTTTGTCACGAGATGTTTGGAATTTCAATGGGTAAAAGAAGAGTTTAAGCATCCAGGTTGTTTATTATAGCCGATTATGATTCTAGAGTAGAAATGGGAGGTTGATGACATCAAAGCAACATGATTCCATCATGGTTGTGGGTTAAAGATTAAGTAAGGTAGCTCACTTCATTGCAATTAAGTCTACGAATTTAGCTAGTGAGGTAACTCAAATTTTCATCAGGGAGATAGTAAGATTGCATGGTGTTCCCAAGAAGATCATATCACATAGAGATACCAAGTTCACTTCCAGGTTTTGGACAGAGTTGTTTGCAGGTTTGGAGACAAAGTTGGATTTTAGTACAACTTATCATCCGCAGACAAATGGATAGATAGAGAGGGTCAACATGATTCTTGAGGACATGTTGAGGATGTATGTCTTGCATCAGAAACATAGGCGGGAGGAGTATCTTCCACTCGTAGAGTTTGCATATAACCAGCTTAGATCCTTCTAACATTGGATCTATCATATGCCGAGAGGGATCAAATCCCTGAAGGTGCAAACCTTGTTTTTGGAGTGTAGAACTTGAGGAAAGGTTTGCACCTCAAGGGATTTGATCCCTCTCGGCACATGATAAATCCAATGTTAGATGGATCTAGGTTGGTTCCATTTGAGGGAAACAATGTCACATTTTTAGATTATCATTATTATTATATGTTTGAGATAAAATTCAAAATTCATATTATGTTTTATTTTCTTGGCATGACCATATCATTCTCTTCTTTATTTTGGTCTGTGTTTTTTTCCTTGAATGGTTTGTACATATGTGTTTGGATACTTTGAGTGGTTTGTGTGTTTACCTGTTTGGATTTGGATGGTAATGTTTGTGAATGTTACAATTGTTGTGTTACATTCTTATATGTGTATGTAATTGTTTATTAGTAACTAGTTGGTGATAAAGAAGGGAGATAATCTTGTCAATAATTTGCAGGAAAATTTATTATTGCATATATATTTCATTTAATTTTAGGTATACGAACTTTTAACAACTAATTTTTTCTAAATAGTGTTCCTCTAAATATTACAAAATATATCTTGAAGAGTAATTTTAATAATTTATTGCGTCAATATTACTCTTGAAATAATTTGTTTCTTTGTTTATGTTTGAAATAATTTATTTCCTTCAAGAATATTTTGATGATTTGTTTATCTTTAGCCTATTTCACAAAGTCAAGAAATAATGTATCTTTTTTTTAATGAGTGATCATATTTATAAAATATTTATATTATATGTTTATCCAAACAATTATCACACCTCCTTAAAAAATAATTTGATTTATTTTGATGTCTATAAATATACATTTTCCTCTTACAAATATTTTGAATACATTATTGTATGCAATTACTCTATTAGTATTTTGAATACATGTAATTGTCTATTAGTAATTAGTTGGTGATGAAGAAGGGAGACGATCTTGTCAAGGATTAATTTGCACTTTGCAAGAGGATTGATTCTGCACATCTTTTTCATTTTAATTCTAGGTATCACAACTTTTGACAACTAATTATTTCTTAATAGTGTCCATCTACATATTACTAAATTGTCATGTGGAAAGAGTTAATCTTGCGGAAAAAACCAACCTCCCTAGAAACCTAAGGATTTCTAGTGACAAACAAGACAATTAAGAACAATCCTTCTCTAAATATGCATTTACCATACAAGAAATCAAGTGTTTAGATCCTACCTGTAGTCCAACGCTGTTGTAGTAGTCCAACCTCGTCAATCCGGATGAGCTCCTCCTTCTCTCCGAAACCTGCATTCACTAACAATCAAACGATTAAATAGCAACTGAATATCTCATAAAATAAAACATATTCAACATACAGACCAAGGAGTATATGAAACAACTCATTAATAACAAATTGTTGAGAAGAATGGACTTATTTGTATAAATAGGAAACAAAAGAAACCATTACAACCTGAGCCTTGGTGTTGTGCAAGTTCCTCCCAGGGTCCAGCAAGAGTTTTCCTTTACTTTGATAAGCTCACCCACTTCCAAATGAAACAAGAAAGGATGGGAATCTCTCCTCACAAGCTTCTACAAGGAAGTCCTAATTTCAACAGCATCTACCCTTAGGAATATTTAGCTTTCAACCTTCCTCCTTCTGGCCCAATGTCTGTATTTATAGTGCTCTAGAGGAATTTAATCAGGTCCACCATCAATGGGATAAGCCCCTCTTTGGATGGGGTAGCTCCCCTCTTGATGGGATAAGTTCCTCTTTCATAGGGATACATGAACCATCTGGAAGCGCTCAATACACGTCAAACAAGCTTCTAGAATGCTCTAGAAATGACTACAAGTAACTTTTTTAAGATGAAACTCGTGCCTTTTGACCTTTACAGGAGTACGCACCCACCCCTTTACATACAGAGCGTACAAGCACGCAGGTATTGTGAACTTGGGTTGCGTACACGCAGGTAAGGTTGAGAGAAACTGCATACCCAGAGATAAATATATTTTTAAAGACTTTCTCTCTTTCTTGAAGTTTGACATGGAGATCAGAGATATGAGACTTGCCAAGGAGGATAGTATGATAGTTGATGGAGCCATACTAACTGCAAATAGTCATAGTGACGAATTTTAGTGTAACAGATTGCCCCCTAAAGTGTGAAGCCTGTAATAGATTAGGGCTTTATATCATCTAGGAAGGGTGAAGTACTTTATCATTTCAAGGATTATCTTGTGGAGAGCCCAGTCAGAACCTGCAATTTTCAACACAAAATACATGTATAAGATTATATCATCGCTGAGGTAGGCATTCCCATACTCAGATCGAAAAACTTTAACTAACAGACTAACTACTACTCTGATACAGGAATGATTTCGTAGTACATCATAATCATAGACTCATGTAGACACAGTATGGACGCAGCCATCTGTTTATAATTGGCCTACTATATAATGAATACAAAAATCCTCGCAGCCTGGATGGTGGAAACTAGATCCAGGGTCTTCATTTCTATTTCCCGAAATGGTACGATTCTAGCCGTGCGAATAAATGAGTCGATGTCGAACATGGCAGAAACCACTTGATTACCAGTCGATGATGTAAACTGTTAAAAAGTGTGAGAGAGACCACCAGTGATGTCAATGGTTCTCAAAGTACCCAGTACAATCCATGAGATGTGAATGAATGAGTCGATGTCGAACATTTCACGGAGTCCTTCGATCGAAAGTCAATGATGTAAACTGACGTCAAAGGCGAGAAACCTGCCATTGATGCATGCAGACTTCAAGGTACTGACGATTTCTAAGTCATCTCTCTAGATAATGTGCTGATGTCGATAGAAACCGACCCGTCGCAGGCAAGCCCACAACACGAAATCATAGTTCAAGTTGAAGAAATGTTGCTATAAGGACTGACTCAGGGATGGTCAAAATGGATGATAGGTATTTTGCAGTTGAATGTTTTGTTTTCAGACCTCTTGAACACATAACGACACAACAGATGGCTTGGTGATGAATGACTCAAAGTTAATATCCGGAACCCAGTTGAAGAATTTCAATGTGGTTTGATCAACTATGAGGCAAAGGATTTCCCAACCCAGGTGAATGAAAAGTGTCGTGTTCAAGAGTGGTAATAAGGTTTCTTCTGAGACAAAGGATAAAAAATAGGCTCATTCTTCTCTCTTTTCCCCCACCATTTCTGGCAAGTACCTCTTTATTTTTTACAAGCTTGAGGAGGATAACATATGCTTGATTATAAGCTCATCCTTCGGATGAGTCCAACTTAGTTTTGATTCGAACCCTAAGAAGGAGTGGTCCGTTCCTGTTTGTAATTGAACAGGTCCTTTACTGTGAAATTTTAATGAGTCCAGTATAGGAGAAACTCGGCGTTTTTCATTTTAGAGAGTCTGAAAAACTTAGAAGACTCCAGATTGGACTTTTCGTAAATTTGTGTCTCCCAAGCCCGAAAAAGTATAAAATAATACCTAGGAGAACCGCTTGATCCTGCGACCAAGGAGTACTTTCATAATTAGTGTCTTTGACCTGAAAAGTAAAAAGCGATCAAGGACACGTCATTTTATTTCCAGTATCGAATTTGAAACGACAAAAACCCGACAATCTTTTCCTATTTTACGGTCAGAAAAGGGCTATAAGGGGACCGTTTTTTAATTCCATTTTAACGAGTGTAAAGCAAACTCTTGACAATTTTGTGTGTGATTTTTAGGATCAGAAGGGCTCTTAAAGACTGACTTGTGATATTGTTTTTGGTTCGTGGAAAAATGACATTTTTCCCTGAAAATCGCTTTTGTCCTGGCCACAAAAACAACACATTACTCATACCTGTTTAAGATAGGCAAAATTTACATTGAAAAAATCCTTCATGGTGGACAAAAATAAACCAAACTTGCATTTTATTATCCAAAAAACTATAAATACTTTTCCGATGTTCATTTTTACCATTTATATTATGAGGAGAGGAAAGGCTGTTTGGCAAGAACTTTCCTGTGGACTTTGCGGGAGAATCTGAACCGTCGGAACTCGAGCGTCGTCTCTTTCAGGTATTTCACAACATCCTCCTCTTTGTTTTCATCCGATTAAAATTTCATTTTAAGCCCTAATTTGATTTTTTGGGGGCTTTGGGGTTTTGAGATCCGCTTTTCGGGGTACGCAAGTACCCCATGGGTAACCTGTGTACCCCGACATTTTCGTTAATGGGAAAATGGTCGGGGTACGCAACCTACCTTCAGTACAGCTGCGTACCCACGCTCTGTTTCTGAAGGCGGTGTGCGTACTCTGCACAAAGTGGATTTAAAAAACCCAAACTCAAGATTCAACCATTAATTTTTGATTTGATGAATTCTAATGGATATTTTCTGGTGTGTAGATTGCCCACCATGCTTGATTGGCGCGAAAGAGAACACGAAGATGTCGATTTGGCTGCAATAAATCATCAACATTCCATTTATGCTTTAAAGGCATGCGGTCTTTACAAATATTGGGCCATACCTGGCATGAGGGCCCAGGTGCCATTCTTGGAGTGGCTGGTCGAAAGGTGGAACGTTCAGGATCAATGTTTTTATATCAGAGGGCACCAGCTCGAGATAGATCCCTCAGACATATATTTTCTCACTGGTTTGCCTAACAGGGGCGAGCACCTGTCTCTATTTGAGACTAGGCTGGGTGGCCAATCCCTTGCTAGTCTCCGGTTAGAGTGGTGCAACAATCAAAACCAGGAGAAGGGGATAGAAATCAAATTCATATCCCATCCTGAACTTATGGTAATTGCCTTTACAGTTACCAGACTCTGCGGCGCAGCCGCTTTGCACCTTGCCACTGGGTCCCAAATGCGGATGGCTATTGATTGCTTCCGAGGCACCATTTTCAACTGGTCTGATGCTGTGTTGGCCAATGTGAAGGGCCAACTGACTAGGGCAAAGAACGGGAAAACAAAGACTTTTGGGTATGGGCCTTTGGTTGTGAGCTTTGCCTTAGAGAGAGTTATGATGCTGATCCCACAGCATCTCACAGTTGAGGTTGGGCCTCCTCGGGAGCCGAAGTTGATGCGATGGGTTGCGGTGGAGGCCCGGCATCCTGATGAAGGGAGCGGGAGTCGTCCGATTTCCTGCGGGTTACTTTCACTGGTTGGAGAACCAGGTCTTTGCCATACAGGATTTTCCTTATGCCGGAGTGGATTTTCGTGGAGATCCAGACATCGTTCTTCCACAAGGATAACAATGGGATGACAGAGGTACTTCATTTTTCATGAGTTTTTTAAATTATCTATATTTTTTGTTTTTAAATATCGTCTCAAAACTGACAGTAAAATTTTCAAAATGCAGATGTAGTTCCACGGCGTCCAGCCAATCTTCGGCCTTTCGAGAGGAGACATCTAGTTGCACCAGTACCGGTCCCACAGGATGCGGCTGCAGAGACGCTAGCTGAGTTGGAGCAGGATCTAGAGCGTCTGACGGCGGATATACCGGAGACTACCATAGATGATATTCCTAGAAGACTTCAGCGCTATGTAGTCGCAGTCCCAGGACTTTTAGGAGGTTCTTGTATAGGGTAGCCCGTGCAGTGGTGTCATATAGGGAGCACCACCAGTGATTGGATGGTAACTTTTGTAGACACATGTGACATTTTGGTTTTTTGTACTTATCATTTTTGCCGATCATAAGGTGTTTTTCAACCTATGATCGAAGACGATGTATATTTTTGACACACTCTATCTATATATATCATTATTTACTGGTTTATCTTGTTAAACATGTGTGATGAAATGTTTTTACATTTACATGTATGATTGTCGCAGATGTCTGTCTAACATTCAAGAAGCAATTGCATCTGCTAATGTATTTAGAGACCTTGGAATATGCTGATATTCAATGTAATCAAACTCACGTTCCAAGAGACGCACTCTCAAAAACAATATTAATAACACAGGATTTCTAATGGCATATATTCTATTAAGCTGTAATACAACGAGTTTAGAATCTAACCTCACGATCAAAAGTCGAATCCAAAATGAAATAGATTCAGACAATAACTCAATCACTGCACTGTATTCTGCAATGTCGTTTGTTGTTTGACCAAGGCTCACCCCATGCATAGAAACTAACTCGTCAGAGGGCGAATAGATAACCCAAGCTACGGAAGAGATATTCCGTGTACTACGAAAAGCACCATCAGCAAAACCAATGTACGTTTGGAGAGGTGTCGACATCTGTAATATCAAGAGTAAAACCAAGATAAGCCAGAATAACGACGAAAAAACACTCTCTAAGCTAAGCACACTGTCTAGACTAACAAAAACACCAGCTAGAAAGAAAACCTAACTAGAAAGGAAACCTAACCTA
>APFE031666199.1:41792-113719 GCA_000404065.3 Pinus taeda
ACTTGCCCTCATTTGTCTATAATCATCATTCCATTTTAGGAAGATAAGTTAATCATAAACAACCCCCCTAAACAACAAAAGCTCTAAGAAAGTTACTTAAGTACATATAGTACACCCTCACTTCATCAGCTTACGAGCCCCGGGTTGACAATTAATACTAGAAATTTAGATAACAATAAATTGACTAAACAGTTATATAGTGAGGTTGTTTGCCTATCAAAAAATAATGTATCAAAAATGATCTTTAATTCTCCATGCAGGGAGAAATGTATCTTCTGTGTTTTTCAAAGAGGTCAAAAAACTCCTCACAAGGAGTACAGTTGTCTATCTTATATATATAGCTAGTAGATTGAAATAGACATATGTATTGATAAATTAAGAAAAAATATAAACATGTAAATTAGGCCTCTTTGGGTCATTTATGCTATGTAATCAATATATGGGCGATGGTAGTACTGATAGTTTTCACTGTCCCTCTACTCCTGAATCATCTGTGTACCGCGAGGCCAGTTTGCAGCTTCCTTGGATAGTTGATCAGAAATCTGGTTATGTTCCCTATAGATATGGCGACAAAAAGAATGATCAAAATGTGCAATGAATATGTCTGCCTCTTCCAAAATAGGTCTCAAAGAATATGCATGACAATTTGATGTATTGTTTATCTAGTTGATAACAATCTTGGAGTCCCCAAAGATTTGGATATTTCTGCAATGTTTCTCCATGGAAAAGTGTAGGATATGTCTAAGAGTGATCAACTCAGCATAATTATTATTGCCCCTTCCCAGGCCCATTTGTATTTTAAAGTAATGATAGTCAGAGAGGTATAGAATAACACCCCCACCCCCACATCCTGCATCCTATGCAGATCCATCAAAATAACCCCAAGGGTAGTCTCGGTTGATGTCCTCAGGGACAATGTTCCTAGAGGGTGGAGCAACATTGTCGTCAGGGATGGAGTTATAGGTGGCCATCATGCAGACAAAGATAGAGGGTCAATAAGGGATGGTATTTTGGAAGATGTATTGGTTTCCTGTTATCCAAATAGCCCAGCAGAGTAGTAGGGGTAGGTTTCTGGCCTTGTTTGGAGTAGTTGTTGTCCACCATGATATCCATGCATCCAAAACAGTTGTACCCTTCCATCGACAATGAATATTGATGGCCCAAAGTGTGAAATTCCACAAGTCCACAGTGATTGAGTAGTTTAAGAATAGGTGATCAATATTTTCAGTGTTATTCTTACATTTGCAACACCAAGATGGTCCATGATGGGTTCTCTTGTTCAGGTTGTCCCCCGTGGGGGCCTTGTTCATGAGTGTTATCCACATAAACAGCCTCATTCTAGGAGGTGCCTTAACTTTCCATAGATGTTTCGACCAATGTTCGGTGGTCGATGGATGGTAGAGATACAGAGATATCCTTCCTTTGGAGAGTATATGCCATCTTTTTCATGGGACCATATGATCTCATCTTCCCCCTCTGTAATCCTGATAAGTGCTTTAGTTAGTGCAGAAATGTATTTCCCCTAGTGAGGATGCCAAATCTGAGGGATATGTAGGTGACATACAATCTTCCATGCCTGTTGAAATATAGAGGAGTGCTCTAGATCCGCTATGTGGCTAATGTTAATGATACCATAATTGTTGAGTAGGAGAGTGAAATCCAGTGGGAGCCTATGTGAGTTGCCGCTACTGATCCAAGGATCTAAACCAATGCGCATCGATGAGCCAGACTATAGTTTCCATGTGATCCCATCTCAGATGAGTGGCGGGGAGTTTATTACTGCTTTCCATATGATGGATATCCCATACTTGTTCCAGTTGGATCGTCGAATTTATTCCATTGTATTGTGGGGGGATATATATTTCGAGTATGCCACCCTTGTCCATAAGTTGCTTGTAGTAACCAATTGCCATCCTAACTTAGCATCCAGTGTAGTTGAGAAATCATCTAGTCTTTTAATTCCCCATCCTCTCCATTTCTTTGGTAGTGCCAGTAACTCCCATCTAGCCCAAGCAAAAATTCTTCCTGCTTGTTTTCCCTTCCAAAGAAATTTGTAGTAGATATTTTGCATTCGAGAGAGTATGCCTGTCATGCGGAAAGAGTTAATCTTGCGGGCAAAACCAACCTCCCTAGAAGTCTAAGACTTTCTAGTGACAAACAAGACAATTAAGAGCAATCCTTCTCTAAACATGCATTTACCATACAAGAAATCAAGTGTTTAGATCCTACCTGTAGTCCAACGCTGTTGTAGTAGTCCAGCCTCGTCGATCCGGATGAGCTCCTCCTTCACTTCGAAACCTGCATTCACTAACAATCAAACGATTAAATAGCACCTGAATATCTCATAAAATAAAACATATTCAACATACAGACCAAGGAGTATATGAAACAACTCATTAATAACAAATTGTTGAGAAGAATGGACTTGTTTGTATTAATAGGAAACAAAAGAAACCATTACAACCTGAGCCTTGGTGTTGTGCAAGTTCCTCCCAGGGTCCAGCAAGAGTTTTCCTTTAATTTGATAAGCTCACCCACTTCCAAATGAAACAAGAAAGGATGGGAATCTCTCCTCACAAGCTTCTATAAGGAAGTCCTAATTCCAGCAGCATCTACCCTTTGGAATATTCAGCTTTCAACCTCCCTCCCTCTGGCCCAATGCCTGTATTTATAATGCTCTAGAGGAAGTTAATTAGGTCCACCATCAATGGGATAAGCCCCTATTTGGATGGGGTAGCTCCCCTCTTTATGGGATAAGTTCCTCTTTCATAGGGATACATGAACCATCTGGAGGCGCTCAATACACGTCAAACCATCTTCTAGAATGCTCTAGAAATGACCACAAGTAACTTTTTTTAAGATGAAACTCGCACCTTTTGACCTTTACAGGAGTACGCACCCACCTCTTTACATACAGAGCGTACAAGTACGCAAGTATTGTGAACTTGGGTTGCGTACATGCAGGTAAGGTTGAGAGAAACTGCGTACCCAGAGATAAATATATTTTTAAAGACTTTCTCTCTTTCTTGAAGTTTGACATGGAGGGCAGAGGTATGAGGCTTGCCAAGGAGGATAGTATGACTGTTGATGGAGCCATACTAACTGCAAATAGTCATGGTGACAAATTTTAGTGTAACATAAATATATCTTGATTTTTTTAAAATAATCTATAACCTCAAGATTGACAATATCTAATGCATCTAATGAAAACAATCAAATAGGATTAGAAAAAAACATCTACACTGAAATCAATGCATTTAATGCAAACATTCAAATGAGATTAGAAATCAACATCTACACTAAAATCAATGCATCTAGTGCAAGCAATCAAATAGGATTAGAATTCCACATCTACACTGAAATCCATGCATCTAGTGAAAGTAATCATATAGGATTAGAAATCCACATCTACACTGAAATCCATGCATCTAGTGCAAGCAATGAAATAGGATTATAAATCAACGTCTACACTGAAATTAATGCATCTAGTGCAAGCAATAAAATATAATTACAAACCAACATCTACACTGAAATCAATGCATCTAGTGAAAGAAATATTCTTCCTTCTCTCCCCATCCATCTAACCTAGAAAAATATTTTTAATAAATTACAATCTCAATATTAACAACATCTAATCCATCTAATACAAACAATCAAATAAGATTAGAAATCAACATCTACACTGAAATCAATACATCTAGTGCAAGTAATCAAATATAATTAGAAATCAACATATACACTAAAATCAATGCATCTAGCGCAAACAATCAAATAATATTAGAAATCACTATCTATGCTGAAATTAATGCATCTAAAGCAAGAAATAAAATAGGATTAGAAATCAACATCTAAATTGAAATCAACGCATCTAGTGCAAGCAATCAAATATAATTAGAAATCAACATCTACACTGAAATCAATGCATATAGTGCAAGCAATCAAATAGGATTAGAAAGCATCATCTACACCGAAATCAATGCATATAGTACAAGAAATATTCTTCCCTCTCTCCCCCGTCCATCTATATCTATTGCTCCCTCCACCTCTCCTTATTTGTCTCTCTATCTCATCCCCCAAACATACACACACACTCTCTCTCCTTATTTATCTATCTCTCCCTCCTTCTCTCTACATATCTCTTCTTCCCTCTCTTCAGCTCCCATCTATATCTCTATCTCCCTCCACCTCTCCTTTGTCTATCTATACCACCCCCAAAACATACACACTCTTTCTCCATATCTATATATATCTCCCTCCCTCTTCCTTTCTCTCTCTCTTCCCATTCACTCTCTCTCTCCCCCATCTATCTCTCTTCCATCCTGCTCTCCTCTCTCCCTCTCTCTCTATATCCCTTATCAATCCCTCTCTCTCTCTCCACCTTTCTCTCTCTATGTATTTCTTCTTACCTCCTTCTCTCTTTCCCTCCAACTCCATATCCCTCTCCCTCCCTCTCTCCTTCTCTCTCTCATGTTCTCTCCCTCTTCCTTACTCTCTCTCCCTTTCTCTCTCACCTCCCTCTGTCTCTCTCCCCCATCTCTCTCTCTCTATTCACCCTCCAACCCTGTCACTATCTCCCTCCCTCTCTGATTCTCTCTCCTTCTCTTCCCCCTTCCTTCCATCTCTCCTTCCTTGCCTCTCTATCTCACCCCAAAATATACACACTCTCTCTCCATATCTCCCTTGTCACTCCCTCTCTCTCTCTCTCCACTCTTCTCTCTCTATGTCTTTATTCTTCATTTTATCTCCATATCTCCCTTGTCTCTCCCTCTATCTCTCTAGCTCTATCACTTTATGTCTTTGTTCTTCCCTCCAATATATATATATATATATATATATATATCATTATATATATATATATATATTATAATATACAAAATTGAATATCATATTTAATTAATAATATTAATAATAGATTTAATAATGTTTTTTATGGCACGATAATAAAAATATAATAAAACTACATAAAATTAATATTTTCAAATATTAGAACTTTGATGTGGAAATATGTATGTGTTTAAAGACTTTAATATATCCATAGGTTATGGTTTTTCCATTTAAAGATTCATTTTACAAATATTTAATCAAAAGAAATATTAAAAGATTTTGGAGCACGGTTTTTGATTCTTTGTGTTGAATTAACCTTTTTCCTTTGATTTAAGAGCTATTATTAACTTTAGTAAATTTGAGTAAAGATGTTTAATAATTTAGCTAATTCGGAATTTTAATGTGGTAATTTTGTTTTGTTAAAGGTAAATTTATGATCCATTCAAATTTGCATATATGATAAAGGAACTATTAAATGCAGGATATAATTTATTATCCATTCAATATATTTAATAATATATAGTTATATTTTAATAATTAATCTTAGTCCATTAATAAGATTAAAAATCTATATATAATTTAAGGTTCAAGCTAATGTTTTGGCCGACATTATCAAAAAAAAAATTAATTATTTTTTGAGGACGTGACACACTTACAAATTAGGGTCATACAGGGCTGTAGAAGGCGCCTCTCGGTTCAATAATGGGTATCAAGATTTCTTGAAAATGAGTATATTTGAGTTTGTTTATGGGCAGAGTTGTAATACTCCTATCAGCTGGAGTGATCTAGTGAAAAAGGTGCTGATTGGATTAGACATGTTGGTAGAGATGGAACATAAAATGCAGGTTATTAAGAGGAATTTGAAGGTAGCACAAGACAAGAATTTTTTTTTATGCAGATCAACACATGGTATTTAAGGAGTTTAACATTGGGGAGGATGTGTACTTACACATCAAGCCCAAGAGGAGCTCCTTGAGGATTAGATCATGTGCCAAGTTGGCACCTCGGTATTGCATACCTTTTGAGATCCTTGAGAGTATTGGACTAGTGGTATATAGACTTGCACCGCCTTCAACAGTGAAAGTCCATGAGAAAGCAAAGGAAGGAAAAGGACAAGCAAGGAAATTGAAGGAAAGCAAGCAAAAGGTTGGATCAACAACTTAAATAGGAGGATTTTTAAGGTAACAGGTTGCATGTGTGATTTTCTAGCTGAGGTGTGAATGCATGGTTCTTGAATTTGTTTATTTGGTTCATTTTTTGTTACTGGCATGAGTTTTTTTGGGTATGATAGTGGTTCCAACCTTGCCTTTCCACTTCCTAGCTAACCATGGTGTGATGGGATTCATTTCTTGGTTGAGCTTCGGAATTCTGGAAGGTTTTGGAACCGAGTGAGGTGGTCTCAAGAAAATTCCCAAGGGTTGGGTGGAGATGTCTTTCTCCAAGAAGCCATCGACAGGTGGGTGGAGACAGGAAAATTCTTGAAGGTATGGCGAAGGAATTCTGAGGAATAAAAGCTTGTTATGGTTTTATGATCTCTTAGTCAGTTTTGGTGAGATCACGGTAGTTTGAGGGTGGAGGTGGTTTAACCTCTATATTCCCTTGGTTGGTTATGTCTTGGTTTATCCCATAAGATCCCACATTCATGCTTGGAATATGGAACGAGGGTGATTGGCTGCAATAAATATTTGGTTCAACCCAATCTATGGTCGAGTAGTATGTGGAAGTCTATAAGTTGGTTGGATTTTGTAAATTTTAATAAGAGTTATTTTCCTATTGTGATTTATGAGCATTTGAACCTATTGTTATGTTTCTTTGATGATGATTCTGTCATGGTTAATATTCTAGTTATATATTGATTATAAGCTTGATCTAAGATGTGCTCTAGCTATGACTCTTGTTATGCTTTGATAAGTTAATGAACGGTTGATGAATGGATGGACTAACTAGTGTGGTTGCAACTACTTGAGAGTGAATTATACCTTCTTAGGGATTTTTAGCTAAAGTACAAATATTTACAGTCAAATATGCATTCATGACCTGTAACTTACATGTTTACCATATGTTTGACGAAATGTCTATTGTGTTTTAGTTAGTCTAGGTCAAGTTCTGACTTCAAGTTTGAATGATTAGCATTGTTGTTATGATGAATATGATTATGGAATGTTACAGGAAGTTCTAGGAAGTAGCATAGATTCGATCCTAGAAAAGTGGCTCAGATATCGAGACCGCGGGGACAAAACTGAGTATTTGGGGTCATATTCGCATGGAGCAAGGCTTGTTAGTGTGGTTTGAGGTCATAACTACACACAGGTAGTGTCAAGGGTGCATTTATAGGTCTAAGTAAGATTAAATGGTTCTAGCTTAGGGACTGGTCATCTAGGGTGGTTGTTCAACCTCTAAGCGATCCTTGGTTCCCAAGGAAAGTCAGTAAGTCTCAATTGTAGGCCCCACTTCCTTAACAGGAACTAGGAGGTTGAGTCAAGTCAAAGTGACACTCCACTTCATATTTATCAGAGGGATTGTAAAAGTGGGCAGATGTAGGGTGGTGTGTTACAAATTGGTATTAGAGCTTCCAGGTTCAAACACTTGGACTGGATGGGCGGGATGTGATTTTTATGCAAGCATTTTAGTCGTATGCATGCATTGTAGTGGCGACGGTTTTCATGTATCTAGTTGGCATTACAGTGCATGATTTCGTTAGGTTCATATGTTGGTGTCATTATATATATATATATATATATATATATATATATATATATATATATATATATATATATATATATATATATATATATATATATCGTGCTAATATAGATTGATTGTGTAGATAAGATAACCTCCCTTGAACTTCACTAAGGTATGCTTGATTATGTTTATATTTGGTTTATCTGACATGGTATGTTTTGAGGAAGAAGAGTATTAGAGATAACAAGCAGAATGGTGGATTACATTTCACGTGACTCCCCTTTAGATTATCTGAGCAACATGGAGAAGAGTATTCTCCTGACATAGAAGATACCTTGAGAATTCTAAATGCAGAAATCAAAAGTGGCAAGGTAGATAATGAAAGGATAATTCACTGATAGGAAAGGGCTTGCCAAGGCTCAGGAAAAACAAGTTGAGGTTAATGCAGTCATCCTTCAAAGCTTATCAGATTTGCAGAGACAGGGAAAACTATAAATAAGTTTTGGATAAGAGGAAATGTCTAATGGGGCTTATGGTAGCAGGTCTCATGGAGGGCATAGGTCAGACATGGATGACATGGTCAGAGGCAATAGATGGTTCATTAGAGGAATTTTGAGGTCTAAAATGGGTGTCCTAAGGAAATTATAAAATAATAATGGAAATAATAAAATAAGATTATATTACATCATCAAATTTTAGAGGTAAAAATGAGAAACCTACTTTTTCAACTTATCTCTCTATGGGTTTACTAAAATTTTGAGTGGGAACACTCGTTGGACGTAGAATTTGGTTCCTCATCCAAGGAGTACCCATGTTGCATACTTTTGATGGACCCTAACACACAAAAAATGAGAAATACATGAAAAATGTGATTGCAATCATGTTTTCTCATGTATTTTTTTTTTTTTAATTTTAATTTAATTTATTTATTTATTTTATTTCGTGTAGCAGGGTCCATGGAAAGTATGAAACATGGGCACTCCTTGGATGAGGAATTGAATTTTGCATACAACAAGTACTCCCACTTGAAATTTGAGTAAAACCTTAGGGAGATAAGTTGAAAATATGAGTTGAAAAAGTCGTTTTATTATTTTATTATTTTTTAATCCTTTTACCTTTTTACTCCAAAAATGGTGAATCATCCCCCATGGTTGACATCATCATCTTGAATCCTATTTATTCTTATAAATCTTATTTTGGTTGTACATTTTTCTTAGGATGCCCATTTTAGACCTCAAAATTTCTCTAATGGGATACACCTGAAACAAAAGGTATTGGTTATGGGTGCTATTATAGTTCTGATTAAAATAGACATCATGGTCATCATAACTATGATCCTTACAGGCGGAGTGAGAGGGGATAATTTCCAAATGAGTTCAAGAAAGACAAGCCTCCTACATTTGATGGAGAGTTGAAGAAGCCGAAAGATGTAGAAGTATGTTTTCTTGGGATGAAGAAGTTCTTTGAGCTTCATGATTATTCAGAAAACATGAAGGCCAAGATATCTATTTTTAGTCTCAAAGGGAAAGTGGACATCTGGTGGGAAGGTATGAAGTGTGTCAAAGGAATTAGGATAGAGGAGTTGAGTCAGCATGAGTTCAAAAGACTCTTCAGGAAGAATTACTTGTTAGTGAGATACTATGATAGTAAGGCTAAGGAGTTCTACGAATTGAAGATGGGGTCTATGATAGATGAAGAGTATATTAATAAATTTATGGATCTTTTGAGGCATGTGCCTTATCTCAAGGATGAGAAGATGAAGGTTCAAAGATTCATCAGTGGAATGCCATTATAATTTGAGGATAACATTGAGTATGATGAGCCTCGGTTGTTGGAGGAAGTCATTGGGAAATTGAAGCACTGGAATGAGCAATCGAAGCGCAAGGCTGAGCCTAGGTGTCACTGGAAAGGAAATGATAAGACCAAAGGAAAATGGCCTTTGAAGAAGACAAGACCTCAAGATGCAGGTGAGAAAGAAAATGTGACTCCTTACAATAATTTTAATACAGTAGAGAAGGGACATGGATCTCAGCCTAGAGAATAGTAGAATAAGGGTAGTAGCAGAGAATTGTTGTAGTGTTACATATGTGGCAAGGATCATCACAAGAAGGATTGTCTATTGTATAAGGGTGGCATACCTTAGATCCACAGTGCTTAGGAGGCATAGATAGTTGGGAATGTTGGTCAGAACATTCCTTGGATTTATGCAATATTTGATAACAAGCAGGTGGATCACCAAGCATTTGTTATTGAGATGGAAGGTAAGCTCTGTGATCGAGTTGTTTCCATTTTGATTCATCCTGGATCTAATTATAGTTATGTTAATACTGGCCTGGTGGATAAGCGTGGCTTGAGTAAAGAAGTGCATGCAGGGTCTTGGTTGGTGCAGTTGGCTACAGGGACCAAGAAAAGAGTTCATCGTTGGGTGAGAGCTTGTGCATTTGAGTTGAATGGTATGACTACATCAACACATATAAATGTGCTTCCTTTGGGTTCATACAATATGATTTTGGGTATGGATTATTTGTACCTTCACAAGACTAAGGTAGATTATTACGAGAAATATATTGAGTGCTTGGATGGAGATGGAGAGAAGAGAATAATATAGGGAAAGAAGAAGCCTACAATAATTAGAATGGTTACAACTATGCAGGGCTAAGTGCAGTTGCATGAAAGGATGTGTATTGTTTACAGTTCATATTTCTAGTGACAAAGGAAAGGATGTTGAGGATGCTGAAGTCTTGAAGAGGTATCCAAGTTTGCAATAGTTTCAAGATGTATTTCCAGCAAAGATTACAGAGTTACCACCTCACAGGGAAGTGGATTTTTCTATTGTGTTGGTACCAGGAGCAGCACCAACATCAAAGGCACCTTACAGGATGGGCACTCCAAAGTTGGTGGAATTGAAGTTGCAAATTAAGGAAATTATTGATAAAGGATACATTAGGCCAAGTGTGTTGCCTTGGCATGCACTAGTGTTATATGTGAAGAAGAAGGGTGGTACTCTCAGGTTATGTATTGATTACAGACAATTGAATAAGGTAAATATCAAGAAAAAGTATGATTTGCCACGGATTGATGACTTATTTGATCAATTGAAGTCAACAACAATGTTCTCAAAGATTGACTTGAGATCAAGATATCGTCAGATACGCATCAAAGAAGAGGACATCTATAAGACAACATTTCGTACCAGGTATGGGAATTACGAGTTTGTAGTGGTTTGTTTGGTCTTACTAATGCTCCAACTACTTTCATGTGTTTGATGAATAGTTTGTTGTGTCCTTATTTGGACAAGTTTGTGATAGTATTCATTGATGACATATTGATATGTTCTAAGAATGAGGAAAAATATGCAAAAAACCTGGCAGTAGTGTTAATATTGTTGAGAGAGTATCAGTGTAGCTTCTTTTAGATTGAAGTTCATTACTTGGGGCATGTTGTTCTAAGGAAGGTATAATAGTGGAACCAGAAAAGATCAGAGCTATCATGGAGTGGCAAACTCTTAGGAATGTGGATGAGGTCAAATCATTCATGGGACTAGCATGTTATTACATGAGGTTCATCAGGAACTTCTCATGGATTGCCTATCCTATCACACCTTTGTAGTGAAAAGGAAATATGTTTGAATGGATTGAGGAGTGTGCATAGAGTTTTGAGTATTTGAAGCATTCACTTACAAATGATCTAGTCTTGAATATTGCAGATCCAGAAAAAGAGTTCATGGTATGTACAAATTCTTGCAAGAGGGGACTTGATGGCATTCTAATGCAGGAGGGACAGGTGGAATTCTATGAGTCAAGGAAGTTGAATGAGCACAAGAAGAACTACGTGACTCGTAATCTTGAGTTGGTAGTTACCATTCATGCTTTGAAGATGTGGAAACATTATCTATTTTGAATGAGGTTCTTCTTGATGAGTGATCATAGTGGGTTTAGGTACTTGTTTGGCCAACCCAATCTGAATTTCAGCAAATCTAGATGGTTGGCTACTCTTCGTGATTTTATTTTGAGATCAAGTACAATAAGGGAAAGGAGAGTAGGGTTGCTGATGCTCATATTAGGAGAGTGTAGATGAGTCACATTAAAACACTGAGTTCTAGTGGGAAAGACTTGCAGGAGCGAATTTTTTAGGCAGGATATCATGATGACAGGTATCGACAACTGAGGAACAAGTTACAACAATAGGGTGAAGATAATAGGGATGATGAGTATCATCTCACAACAGATGGCTTGGCCAGATTTAGGAACAAGATTTATGTACTAGATGACAATGAGCTCAAGAATATTATCTTGAGGGAATTTCATGTTAAGCAGTATGTAGGTGACTGGGGATACAAAAGACATTAACAATAGTTAAAAAGTTCTATCATTGGCTGAACTTGAAGAAAGAGGTGGATGAGTTTGTCATGAGATGTTTGTACTGTCAGTAGGTAAAAGCAGAGTGTAAGCATCCAAGTGGTTTATTACATCTGGTTATGATTCCAAATTGGAAATGGGAGGTCATTTCCATGGATTTCATTACAGGTTTGCTGAGAAAATCAAAGCAACATGATTCCATCATGGTTGTGGTTGACAGGTTAAGTACAATAGATCACTTCATTGTAGTTAAGTCTATGAATTCAGCTAGTGAGTTAGCTTATATTTTCATCAGGGAGATAGTGAGGTTGCATGGTGTTATGAAGAAGATCATATCAGACAAATATTCCGAGCTAACTTACAGGTTTTGGAAATAGTTGTTTGTAAGTTCAGAGACAGAGTTGGCTTTCAGTACAACATATCATATGAAAATATATGGACAGACAGAGAGGGTCAACATGAATTTTGAGTAGATGTTGACGATGTATGTCATTCATCAACAATGAAGGTGGGAGGTGTATCTTCCACTGGTAGAGTTTGCATATAATAATAGGTATCAAGAGTCCTTAAAGATGAGCCCGTTTGAGGTTCTTTACGGGCGGAGTTGTAATAATCCTATCAACTGGAGTGATCCGTGAGTAGGGTGTTGATTGGACCAGACATGTTGGCAGAGATGGAACAAGAAATGCATGTTATTAATAGGAATTTGAAGGCAACACATGACATGTAGAAGAGTTATGTAAATCAGCACAGGGTATTTAAGAAGTTTTAGGTTGGGGAGCATGTGTACTTGCACATTAAGCCCAATAAGAGCTCCTTGAGGATTGGATCATGTGCCAAGTTGTCACCTTGGTATTGTAGGCCTTCTGAGATCCTTAAGAGGATCAAACAAGTGACCTACAAACTTGCACTGCCTCCAACAATAAAAGTTCATGATATTTTCCATGTTTTATTGCTTAAGAGATATGTGCAGGAAGTTGATCGTGATTGACTAGTTTGTGTTGCAAGTGGAACCAGACGGAGAATTACAGCTAGAACCACAATGCATATTGCAGTAGAAACAACTCATGCTCTGGAATTGAGTAATAGAGAAAGTTAGAGTGTAGTGGAATCACTTTGGGTCCGATGAAGCTATATGAGAGATGGATGATCAGATGCAGGCTCTGTATCCTTCATTATTTGCTGGGTCAAGCAAATGAGTTTTGGTATATGTATGTATATATGTGTATGGTTGTAAATACCACAATGAAATATGTTATAAATATCCAATAAGCGATATGATTGTCATGTTTGTCATGTTGGTCATGGTTTACAGTATTTGTTCATTGTAAATACCTTATCGAGCTATGTTATAAAGCTCCATAGGTAGTATGTTTTGTTTTTAGTGGTTTGTTGGTCATAGGTGTCATAGAACACTAAGGATGGTGTTCCCCTAAGGGGGAGGGGTTTGTAACAAACCCGAGTTAAAGTTCATGTAATAAAGGTTAATAAAGGAAAAATGAGTCCAAGGTCATGGGACACATATTCCAAGTTGAATGTTTGGAAAATCACTATAGTGGGCATCAATTTTGGTTTATTTATGGATAAGGAAATTGGAAAAGGAAATGAGGATTAAATTGGCATTTATTTATGGAAATAAAGGAAAATAGGAGAAAATAAAGGTGAAGAGACACAAATTTGCATGAGAGGGAAATTAGAGGAAAAATGAAGGAAAAGGAAGAAAATAGAGGCCTCACTGATAATAAGGCTTCTGAGGATCAGTTCATAGCTTTTTTTCAGTTTAGATTTGGAATTAGTTTCAAAGAGAGAAAAGAGCACCAAGAGGACAAAGCAATTAAGTAAGCTAAGGAAGGAAAAGGACAAGCAAGGAAATCGAAGGAAAGCAAGGAGAAGGTTGGATCAATAACTTCAATAGGAGTATTTTGCAGGTGACATGTTACATATGTGATTTCCTAGTTGAGGTGTGAAGGAATGGTTCATGCATTTGTTTATTTGGTACATTTCTTGTCATTAGCATGGGTTCTTTTTGGGTTTGAAAATGGTTTTTGCCTTGCCTTGCTATTTCCTGGATAGCCATGGTGTGATGTGATTCATTTCTTGGTTGAGCTTTGGACTGCCAGAAGATTTTGGAACCGGGTGAGTTGGTCTCAAGAAAATACCCAAGGGTTGGGGGTGAAGATGGTTTTATCTGGGAAACCCTCAACAGGTGGGTGGATACATGCAAATTCCTCAAGGTATGGTGAAGGAATTATGAGGCATCCAAGCTTGTTTGGTTTTGTGATATCTTGGTTGGTTTTGGCGAGATCACAGTTATTTAAGGTTGGAGGTGGTTTAACCTATGGATTCCCTTGGTTGATTATATCTTGGTTTATCCCATGAGATCCCACATTCATGCTTGGAATATGACATGGGGGTGATTTTCTAAAAGAAATATTTGGTTCAGTGTAATCTATGGTCAGGTGGTATGTGCAAGTCCTTGACTTGGTTGGATTTTGCACATGTTAATAAGAGCTATTTTCCTATTGTGATTTATGATAATTTGTACCTGTTATTATGTTGCTTTGATGGTGGTTCTATCATGGTTAATAATTTGTTTATATGTTGGTTATAAGCTTGATCTAAGATGTGCTTTAGTTATGGCTCTTGTTATGCTTTGATAAGTTAATGAATGGTTGATGAATGCATGGACTAACTAGTGTGGTTGAAATTATCTGGGAGGGAATTATACCTTATCAGTTATTTTCAACTAAAGTACAAACATTTACACTCAGATAAGAATTCATGACATGTAGATTACATGTTTACTATATGTTTGACGAAATGTATATTGTGTTCTAGTCAATCTAGGTCAATTTCTGACTTCATGTTTGAATGATTAACATTGTCGTTATGAGGAATATGATTCTAGAAGTTTAAAGGAAGTTCTGGGTAGTGATCTGGAGGCTATCCTAGAAAGGTGGTTCATACTTCAGGGCCGTAGGTACAAAACTGAGGATCTGGGGTCCTAAACACATGGAGAAAGGCTTGTGAGTGTGGTTGGAGGGTCATAACTGCATGCAAGAAGTTTCAGGGGTGCAACTATAGGTCTAGGTTAGAGAAAAGGGTTCCAAATCAGGGACTGGTCACTCGGGGTGGTTGTAGCCTTTGAGTGATATGTGGTTCCTAAGGAAGGCCAGTAAGTCTTAGTTGTAGGCCCTACTTCCTTAATTAGAACTAAGTGGTCAAGTCAGGTCAAAGTGACACTTTGCTTCACATTTATCGGAGGGCTTGTAAAAGAGGGTAAATGTGGGGTGGCATGTTCTAGAGAAAATTAAAACTTCCAAGAAGAGAGGAAGTAAGTGCATGATTTATGTCTAGTCTTGTGGTATAACTCGAAGACCACTCACTGATGATGCAGTAATTTGAAGAAGCCTTCTATACATAGATCATTATTTGTTTAATAAGGGTTAATTATTTTTCTAATTTGGATGGTGCAATAATGAATAAAACCTCAGACCGTATACATGGAGATTCTATCGAACATAAGTCGCAAAGGAAAAATTCTGATATAAAATATGAATATACACTTTAAACGCAAGATTGTTTGAATACGTATTACAGTCACAAAGGAGATTAAATAATCTTGTTTCATTGTAATTCATACTGATATGCAGAGACCAAGAAAAAGGATACCTCTCACCACTGAAGATATTCACCTCAGAAGTTCGCAAATTCTAAGATTTGTTATGAAAACCTTAGAAAAGAAATCAAGTCTCCTTTATGTCTCTAATAAATTTGAATCTGATGCTATCTTTCAGGGATATCTAATTAATACATAATAGAGATGAGACCTATTCGAAATATACTTTGCAAGGAAGGTGACTTGATAAAGAAACTTGAAGAAATATTTGATGGTGCCAAAGTTGATGATAGGTAAAGGGAAACAATTACAAAATTGGATATGCAAGAGATCAATAATGAAATATCATAATATAAAAGTATGAGGGCAAGGTCTTGGAGGATTTTTCTTGAACTTATTGCAGGACCTCTTTGAAGGATGACCCTTTTGTGACAAATACCTTCTTGATTGATGATACAAAGATATCCAAAGTACAATACAATCTAAAGTTTGATGTGTGATAAAGGGTTCTAATCTTCTAAACTATTAATGCCATAAGTGCTTGAATATTTATATCTACCATGATGACATGCAATGAATCCAAATGAATTCAAGGTCAAATTGATGATGTAATAGAATCTAGGATCTTGGAATTTGGACACTTGCAAGTCATGAGAAAAAGTTGAAGGGAAAAATATTGATGTGTCTAGTTACAATCAAGTGTGTTGATATATAAACTAGAGAAAGGGTTTGAACAAGAAATGTCTAGGGTTTGTACCATAAGATTGATTGCTTCCGTTGAAAAAAGAAGAAACCCTAACCTATGCATGATGATGTGGATGAAGTTGCTAATAACCTATATGCCAGATGGAGCTGACAAAGTTGTAGATGAATGCAAAAGTCCATAGATTAATAGGGAGATGAATTTTCTCAAAATATAAGTATTCTATAGACCATACTCTTTGATTACTACTTCTGTTGTTGCCTTTGCCTTTGAATAGTCTCTTGTCGATATATACTTTGCTGAATTGTAATTTTTATTTCATTACCTCCTAGTGAGGATTGTAGGTCAGTGGAAAGGGATTCATAGGATTTGGAAGAAAGACGAATGAAACTGAAGAATGTAGCAAAGAACTAGGAATTTCCTAACTTATGGAAGAATGTTAATGCAGAAAGATAAAGTGTTTTGAAGTATGCATTAGAAAAGACAAAAATATAGCATGCACCAAATGGAAACATAGAAGCAAGAAGGTTCTCCTAGTAAGAGGGAGAGGATCATGTTAATATGATTTTCTTAGTTAGAAAATTTACCTTGGGATTTTGCAAAGGAGCCTCATGATTAAATAAGACCTCGTACTTTGGGATAGAAGGACTTATGAGTCAAACGAAGAAATATTGACTTTAGAGGGAGCTGGTAGCATAATTTGACATGAAGGATCTTGGATTGATACACTATAATTTGGGACTTGAGGATACATCGATTAGGTTGGAAATGTTGATGATGAGTACAGATACTATTGATGGTTGGGATCTAGTATGGTTTCTTGGAAGAGCATGAAGTATAATTATATTGCACTATGAAGGTATAAGATATGGAAGTCTGTATAGTTAGTTGTGAAACAATCTGGCTCCGTAAAATGTTTGATGGACTATTTGATGATGTGTTGGATTTGACACTGATACTTTGTAATAATATGTATGAATATTGACAGAGAACCTAGTTTTTCATGGAAGTTCGAAGCGGTTTATGATTCAAGATTATGATACAGATAAGAGCCAAGAACCTACAACAGATCTCCATGGATAAACAAGTAGTTGATGTAAGGGAAGTATGAGTACTTACAAGAAAAGCTTGGGCTTGTGAATTACTCCTTCTAGGTTAAGAGAGAGTGATGATGGACACCTAGTTCTCCATGTGTATTGTACTTTGGCCAGTACTAACAACCGTAAGTCAAGTACATGAACATGAATAGGAAGAATGGTGGATTGGATAAGCATCTTGGAAAAACATTCTTGAGTCATGTATTGTTTCCAGGACTAACAACCTTAAGTCAAGTGCATGAATTTGGTTAAAGAATGGTTCGATGGAATAACATTTCCTTGTGACTAGTAGGAAATGGTCCCATGGAGGACATACTTTGGTAAATATAGGTGGAGTATTTTACTCAGAGAGACAATGTGGTGTCCTATTAAATGCCTCCCAACATTGTGCTTTGATCTAGTGGATCCTTTCTTATATAAGTCTTAAACTTGATAATACCTTGACGAGTCATTATGAATACCTCCCTCGTTAAGAGGGAGTGTTAAAGTTGTAACTAGGTTTGGTCTTCATAAATGTATTTGATCATTGATAATATTTTGTCAAGCATGTTCTTCATTTTTCTTCCCATGGAAAAATCATAATTTTCATTAATATAGAAAATTACATGCTGAAGACGCTAGGTAGCATATGAGATATCAGTGGTCTGGCCACTATCTATGTTGTTGTCTCAAAACAATATATGTTGATCCCTTCTAAGGGAGACTGTTATGAATAATTACATATGAAAGTTCAGTAATTTATAGACATAAATATGATATAATTCAAATATTTACAACAAAATTGGGCCATAAAATACTCATAAATCAGGGCCCTCGGCCCCATCAAAATTTCCCATCCATGAATGGGCGGTGATAATAGTTATATGAGTCCATATACCATAGTTCATGGATCAGCCAGACACCGCTTGGTAGGTGCGTGGCTTCCTTGGATAACTTATTAGAAACTTGGTCATGTTCCCTGTATATATGATGACAAGAAGATATGTCAAAATGTGCTCTCAGTCTCAAAGCATCATCCAATATGTGTCATAGGGTGTGTGTGACAAAAAAATTGTTGATTAAACCATTTAATAGTGATTTGCGAGTCACCAAAAATTTTCAAATTTCCACATCCTTTGACAAGACCAAAATATAATAAATGCCAGAGAGATATAAGTTCTACAAAGTTATTTATCGCCCTTGGTCCCATTTGAATCTTGAAGGAGTGTATGTGAGTGATATGAAGGAGTATGCCTCCCCCACATCCATGTTGTTGTGCCGATCCATCAAAGTACGCCCATGGAATATCATAACCAATGTTTTCAGCAAGGATGTTGCAAGAAGGTGGTTCTCGAATTTCCTCCGGTAAACTTAGATAATTAGTGATGAGTAAAGCAATGATATTGGCCCAGCATGGTGCAATATCTATGAATATTATCTTGTTCCATTGTAACCAGATACAACAACAAACCATAACAGGTAGGTTCCAACACCTATGTGTATGAGTAGTAAACCGCCATCGATGCCATGCCACCCACAAATCTTGTCCCAACCAATTGTTCTAAATCTATAATTGTGCAGTAACATCAGTCAAAATGGAAGTAGTGGTTATGAATTTTAGGAATAAGTGATAGAATGTTTCCATTTCCTCCTTGCAAAATACGCACCAAGTCGGGCCATGAAATGTGTGTTTAAGTAGGTTGTCTACTGTAGGAACCTTATTCCGTAGGATGCACCACATAAACACAAACCTTTGCCAATCCATAGCAAGGGGTATATGTTCAACAATAATATGCAGGTATTCGTGTTTGGGGGAGTATTTCCCATTTGGTGAGTGTGACTAGTTTAGTTCATCCTCCCACTCAGTAATCCAGACATGTGATTCCATCAGTGCTATTATATAGTTTTTCCAATTGACCTGCCAGCATGGAGGGATATTCAGTGTGATGGTAATTTTACATGCCTGCTGGAACATATTAGTATGTTGTAGATCTACAATATGAGCCAAGTTGGTGTGTCCTGAGTCCAATAGATGTTGTATCAGCCCTAGTGGGAGTAAATGAGCATTCCCACAACCAATCCAAGGGTCCATGCCAATTCGAACAAAACTTCCTTTGCCAATTTTCCATGTCAATCCATCCCTAACATGGTCCAAAGTGTTGAGGACCACCCTCCAGACCATGGATATGTTGTTCTTGTCCCATGTAGGAAGCTTGATCCAATCATGCAGATGTAGTGGAGAAATGTATTTATGATAAATCACATTTGTCGAAAGGTTCTTGGATGATAGAAAATTCCATCCCAATTTTGCAGCCAGAGCACAAGCAAAGAAATCTAGATTCTTCAATCCCCATCCCCCCCATTTATTTGGAAGTGTGATTTTGTCCCATCTAACTCAGGTGAATATGTGTCCCGCTTGTTGTCCCCTCTATAGAAATTTGTAGCACAATTTTTGTATTATTTTAATAATTCCCTTTGGTATCTAGGCCAAGGACATCCAGTAAACCAGAGTGGCCTCCAGGAACAATTTGATGAGAATCAGCCTCCCCGCTCTAGACAACCACCTATGATGTCATATATTTAATATTCTTTCAATTTTCGCAACCAACCATACCCAGTCAACAATCCGATAGTTTGATGGTTTTAACTTGAAGCCCAATTATTTGAGTTCCTCCTCAATTTGTAGAGTGATAAATGGGAAGCGCTAAAGTGTTGAATGGATCTCATTTGTGTTGCACCTCAAGGCTGATACAGTGGATTTATGATTGTTGCATTGCATACCTGTAGCAAAGCATAATAATCAAAATGTGGTAGTAAAAGCAGTGGTATCCCCTAATGTTCCATTCAAAAATATGAGAATGTCATCCACAAATAGTAGATGTGTGAGGATGAAAACATTTATGATATTGATACCCCTCTGTCTATCCTGCAATCGATCCACCAATATGAGCCTACTCATACTTTCCATGATCATTAGAAATAGTAGAGGGGAAAGTGGGAAATCTTGTCTCAGTCCTCTTTCCACATGGAAAAAGTAGGATGCCGATCCATTGATCAAAACACTATATAATACATTGGATATGAAACACATAATCCATTGGATGAAGGATAGAGGAAATCCAATATGGGTTAATAACATTCAAATGTAGAGCCAAATGGTGCAATCAAAGGCTTTTGCCAAATCAATCTTGAGAATCATGCATTTAAGGTTCTTGTATTTTATGGAATGAAGGGCTTCTGGTGATGTACCCACTGCTTCATAAATTTGTCGATGTTCAAGGAAAGAAAATTACTCCAAAGATATATGATCAGATAATATGAGCTTAAGGCGATTTGATATGATCTTGGCTATAATCTTGTATATAGAATTGTAGAGGGATATGGGTCTATAATCATCAAAGCTCTGTGGGTTATCAGTTTTGGGGATGAGAGCAATAAATGTAGAGTTGAATGCATCATACATTCGCTCATTAGTCTGACACTCTTCTATGATTTGTAGTAGCTCATGTCCAATCATGTCAAAAAAAGCAATGTAAAATTCAATTGGCCATCTGTCTGGTCCAGGGATCTTATCCTTCTTAAACCACTTAATAGTGGCCTCTAATTCCCCCATGGATAGTGGAGTAAGTAGTCCTTCACCTGTATATGGTCCACAAATCTGGGAAAAATTCCAATTACCCTGATGATCTCAGTAATATTTTCCTGTGGAGGAGTTTTGAATAATCCTCCAAAATGCAAAATACCAAGGTTGGCCAATTCATGGAAGGTATTTGCGTGAGTAACCTCCTCATCCTCAAGTTTCCATATGGTATTAATGGCCCGACGCCCATTTGCAACACTATGAGAAAACTTGGTGTTCTCATCCCCCTTCTTTAACCAAATGGCCATGCTACGAAGTCACTAAGTTTCCTCCTGTCTTTCAAGATCCTATTCCACTCGATCTCAAGTTTGACAAAATTTTCTTTAGCATCAACAAAAATAAACCCTCGACTCTCTGAATCACTCAATTGTTCAATTTATTGTTCTGTCTCTCAGGATCTGCTCGTCTTTGTTCCTCTTATTCTTTTCCCAATTAATTGTTTTTTGTTTTAGGATTACCATTTTATTTGCAAATACCGTTAAAAGTTGATAGGCCCAACTGAGCTGTAATGGATTTCCAATTCTGAGTGATCATCCTTAAGCCAAGTATAATATAACTTGAATGGTGCATTGGGTTTTCATTCACCACCCACAATCTCCAGATAAATGGGAAGGTGATACGACAACCCCCATAATCCCACCCATTGATGGTAAAGGGGAAATTGATCCAATAAAGTCTCCTTAACGAGAAAATGATCCAATCTTCTAGATAGTGTAGCATCCCCGGTCCTCCGATTTCGCCAGAGGGGTTTTAAGTAGGGCATGGGTATATCAATCAACTGATGATCCTCTAGTATGGACAATATACCATCTGATAGCGAGTCAATCTGAGCATTCCTGCCCCAGGATTCAACATGTCCAAGAGAGAAATTGAGATCCCCCCTATAAGTGTTCTCAGCTTTAAAGTAGTCAAAATCAAGTAACTACTACCATAAAGTGTTCCTGTTGATACAAGGTCCATAGACATTAATAGTCCTCAACTCCCTTCCATTCTCTGCTGAGTACACATCAACTCCGATGAACTCTACCCCTCTAGGAGTTTAATATTCTTATGGATTTGGGGTCAAAACCCAATAAAAAACCACCAAATCGCCCTCAGGAATCCAGTGCAATGAAGTGCCATCCAGGTAAGATAGCATTTATGATGGGAGTAATTTGTGTTATGGTCGCAAGTGTCTCCTGTAAATATATAATGTTAACTGATTTCAATTCCATCATCCGACAAAAGGCTAATTTTTTAGGAGGGCTAGCCAACCCCCGACAATTGTAGGAGAACCATGGGGGTGGGGGAGGTCAATGCTCTAAGAACCTTATCAATGGGTTGTTTTCGCCCTTTAGCCACATCTAGTCTAGCTTAGAGAATGGCTTTAAAGATGTTGGATTTTCTACCATGGGTAGTCTTGGAGAGCAGAGGTAAGGGAGTAATACCAATTCCACTATCATCCCCTGGGGGTATGCGAGACAAAAACCAAAGGTTGTAACAATTCCCATACTAGATTCAAAGGAAGGCTCCACAGGGGAGAGTGGATCCAGTATCCCAGTGATGGTAGGAGGAGTGGGGGAAAAATGGGTGCAAATGGGAACAATGTACATACAACAGAGGGAGAACAATGCATAGGACCAACATGACAAAATGAAGTGCAAGGAGAGTAAACAAATGAAAATAATTGGAAATATGGAGGGTTAGAGATGGTACCCACAAAAGAGGCAGATGTCACTTCAACCGCATGCAATATGATGATACGTGGGGATGGGGGACGGATATGCTCCTTGTGAGTGCTAGTGCCACGAGCTAGCTAAGAATCCAACAGTTGATCATCTTCATAACTAATAGGTGCCTTCCCACATCGATTAGGATCAAGGTTTGCAGTAGCTTGTTCAGGTGGTGCAACCGAAGCAGAGCTAGATGCAAGTAGGGAAAAATCTTTATAAAGATGGCCGATATTGTGACATCTCTTGCATCGATACGGAACCCCCTCATATTCTAAAATCTGTACCCTGCATGTGTCCCTCCAATGCAACTGCAAACTCTCCTCCAAACCCTCCCTAGTGTCAAGGTAAACTAGGATGTGTGCCATGGACATATTCCCAATCAACATATAAGATTTTTCATAATCCATGTATCTACCGAGGGCATTCCCAACCTGCTTGAAAACATCATCTGAATAGAAGTGTAGGGGGAGACCAGGCATTTTGACCCAGATGGTTCCAACCCCAAGGTTTTCTCACTCAGGATCAAAGAGGGGGCTCCATCGTTTGGGGAGAACTCAAGCCAATTCGATGTGCGAGTGTTTTGATAAAACCCAAGGTATAAACTTGAGTTGCTGAAATCACAAAGAGAACCATCCACAAGAGAGGGTAACAACTGACGATAATTCAGTGAGGACCTGCCCCCATATCTCTAACACCCACTACTTCAATCGCGCAACTGAATGAGCCCTACCCCTATCAAGACCAACTAGAACACGGTCAGAGGTATCCAAAACTTCCCCCATTTTAATAGTGAATCCAAATGTGAGAGATATCTTCTTATTGACTGCCTTTGCCCCTTTGAAATTCTTGGTAGGATACCCCAGATGAATTGGGGGTGGTCTAGTTTGCTGAAAGTGAGAAGGGTTCATGTCGACCTTTGAGCGAGGGTTCTTGGTCAAACCCGGATGGGGAGGGGATGAATCTGCAAAGTAGCCGAAGGTGGGAGGGTCAGGAAAGGGAGGAGGGAGAAAGGGGGCAGTAAGGTATAATGGAAGGGACAGATGGAAGTGTGAAGTTTGTGGGAGAGGGATGTGAGAAGATTCTAGAGGAAAAGATAGAGTGGGGTTCAAAGGGTACGGGGGTGGAAGCAGGTTAAGACAAGATGAGATGAAATGTAGGGAGGCAGGGGAGAGTGGGGGGAGGTCAAAGTCAGGTGGGAAATCGATCGCTTCAGGGAAAATAGAAAACGACAAAGAGGAGAATGATGACCCAGGTAAAGGATGAGATTGCTAAGCCACAATGGTGAAGGTAGGGTATTTCAGCATTGAGTAAACCCCAAGTGCACTGGCTAGGGTTGAGGTAATGTCCAACGAGATGTTTGAGGAGGTGACTGATAGTTGCGAAGAGAAAACATACCAGTTGGGGTCCAATTCAAAAGGATCCTTAGAGTAATCAACTATGTCTCCCTCCATTCTAACCGTCAGCGAAATAATAACCGTCCCAATAAATTCCTAGCTAACAAATGCCATGTTAGTGATGTGTATAGTGTAGGTCACTGCGAACAGACTAGATGGTCTTCAAATGGAAGTGGTCAGTCAGAATGTGAGAGGGTAAAAACCCAAGCATGTTCTTCATGCTAGAGTCAAAAGAAAAATTAGTTGTGTCATGTCCCATTTGGACATTTAAAAGAAAGAAAATTAAATTTTTAAAAGTCATATTTTAGTGTCTCCAAATTGACCAATTCGACCCTCCAGAAGTGTGATGTAGGAATGTGTTCCCTCTGCGGACAGAGGCAACCCCTCTAGCCCTAGAGTGGGTCTAGTCACAGCAAAGATAGATCAACAATTGATTTCCTTAAACAGTCATCGTTGGAGGCCTATCTCAAACTAGTGGTCAATGAAGTTCCTTTGCGTTGCCCCAGCTTCCGTTTCCTTCTCCTCAATGAGTGATCAACCTGAAACAATGCAAAGAAAACACAACAAAACATGTAACCGGAAAACAACAATGATCTATTTACACACAAAGTCAAGAAGTCATGAGATATCAAGTAAATTACATACAAGACATAGGAAAACATTATTTATTGTATTAATAATGAATCAAGAGCAAGCTTACAACCAAGTCTTGACGTCGCAAGCCTTCTCAAAGGGTCCAGCTAGTATGTTTCTCAAACATTCACTCTTCAAGGATGAATCTACCAACATACAATGTCTCTCTCTCATTTGTAAGCTTTAAGACAAAGTTAAGGGAACTCCACAACCTTCCACAAGCTATCAACAATCCCATACTTGTCACACCCACACCAACTATCTATTAAACTTGAAAGCATTAGCAGCACTGCTCAACCAAAGGAAATACTAACTAGCTGATCATATCAAAGGTGAGTGCTTTAATAGGAGAAGGGGTCTCCATGAAATGTGGAAGAGAGAGCTCATCCTCAAGGAAGGTAGCACAAATGATGGAACTACCATACCAGAGGAGGAAGGGCGACAAAAACTATGCCAACAACCAGGTCTGGAGACATCTAGAAGGCCGACTATTGAAATGAATTCACCCAATCTGGATCGTCGAGGGACATAAACTGAATACGCACAACAACATCACGAGGAGGCAATGCACGTAGACTCATCGTCGCAAGACACAACTCATAACCTTGCGTCGGGTCTAGAAATCCAAACATCGAGGGAAATAGATGTACACCAGCGATAGAGTCGCGATGAGACCGTTATGGACATGGGAACGTCGCATATATTAAGGGTTTACTCGCGACGAGGCATAAAATTAAGGAATAAGGGTCATTTGCAGCAACAGAGAGCATTTTCTTAATATTCTTGCATCAGTGGGAAGATATGAACATGTTGATTTGACACATGACACATTAGAAGGACTGAAATGAGGACAGTGACAAATTACTGTGTAACAGATGCCCCCTAAAGCGTGAAGCCCGAGAGAGTGGGAGGGGTGAAATGCTTTACGAAACTGTATGAACTGGAACCACCTTGAAGATCCTACAGGCGCAAGTACAACTGATATCTGTGAGAGTGAAATACATATAGTCTAGGCATGGGCATAGCCATCTATAGGACATATAAAACTTGTTCTGTGGTATGGACGTAGCCACCCAGTTGATAAGACCATAATAATGACAAAGGTATGGTTGCAGCCATCCATGAAAACTCAGGCATGGTCGTAGCCATCCATCAAAGAGTCATATATGTAATCACGAACCAATCCACACAACTCGAACATATGTAATCTTAGCTTGAGGTCTTGAAACCAAACTGATCATAGTACAAATTCCATCATGTGAATAGATGTGCCGAAGTCGAACATGATAGAAAGTCGCTTGATTACTGGCCAATGATGTAAACCATTAACAAGTGCGAGAGAAACCACCAGTAATGCCAATAGTTCTCAAGGTACTGCCCAATACAATCCACTAAGTGTGAAAAATGAGCTGAAGTCAAACACTCGTGGAGTCACCCAATCGAAGAAAAATGAGCAAAGTCTGTCGTCAGGCACGAAGAACTTGCCATTGAGGCATCAAGCTCCAAGGTATTGAAAGGGATCTCTACATCAATCTCCTGGATAATGAGATGAAGTTGACAGGAGACGATCCGTCGCAGGAGGGCCATAATGTTTCCCCCATCAACGACATGAGATAAGGAACAAGTGGTAGATGGTGAAGCAGAATATCAGAGGAGGAGGTAAGGGTGTAAACTACAAAAAGATTATACTCTTGAACATAACAGCGACACGACTCTAGAATGTGGTAGCATTTTGATACCAAGGGATCGGAGGCTTGATGGAAGAAACATGGATTAGAAGGAATGAGGCAAAATGACAACCCAAACCCGCGGAAGGCCAAATGACGATGTATGGATATCCCAACCCGATAAGAAGCAAAAGTGTCAATGTTCAAGAGCAACTAGTTGCCATAGATAATTGATGATGATTTCCAAATTTCCCCCCACCATTACTAGCAAGTACCCCAATTATTTTTGAAAACAAAATTGAAGGGGATAGCATATGCTTGTAATATAAGTTCGACCTTCGGTTGAATCCAACCTAGTAATAGTTTAATGAGCCCTGGGGAGGAGAAGCTTGAGTCTCGTCATGGTGACGAGTCCAATGTCATCAGAGTTTAACGAGTCCGACATAGGTAAAACTCAAAGTCTTTTTCATGTTTAGAGAGTTTGAAAAAGACACGGAAAAGAAAACTCCAGGGGGTCCTTTTTCATAGATTTGTGTCCCTCAAGCCCGAAAAAATATAAAATAATACTCGAGAGAACCGCTTGATTATTATGATCAAGGAGTACTTTTCGTAATTAGTGACCTCGATCCGAAAGAGTAGAAAAGCGAGCGAAGACACGTCATTTCATAACCAATATTGGACTTGAAACGACAAAATTCTGGCAATCATTTCGTGTTTACACGGTCAGAAAAGAGCTCAAAGCAGACCGCTTCTTATTTCGTTTAACGAGTCAAAAGGAATAACTCGGTAATATTTTCTTCTTTTAAGTCGAAAAAGAGCTTAAAGAGGACTTTGCGGACAATACAGATCAAGTGTATATGGACTTGTAGTACAAGCCATCCATCGTTATTTCTTCATAAAATATCACACCATAAGATATATTCGTCATAAATAGATTATATATGTCGAAATATATCAAAAACCCCAAAACCCTAATTAAAAACTCAATATAAATGAAAAAACCCACACCCTAAAGTGTATAATTTTAATTTTTCCAAAAAACACTATAAAAAGGGGGGTGGTAATTCTATTTTTACCATATACATTGTGCACTTTTACCTTTGTCATTTTGGAGCACCAACCTGAGCAAACTTCCGAAGTCGATTCCGGCATCAACAGTCCACAGTTTCGCCTGAAACCTTCTCCAAGTAAGTATATTCTTCCTTGCGCTGCATTTCAGTGGTTTTTTTATGCAATTTGGTGTCAGATAGGTGGTTTTAGGTGGATTTTCAAATCCGGGTCCGCCTCTCGGTCGTCGCGGGAAACCGCTCGAGTTAACAACGATCGAGCGTGATAATACGTACCACTTCTACGATCGTCACGAGAGACAGATGTACTCTCGCGACGATCTCGGGAAAAATGAACTATTGTCTTTGTGCCATCACCGTTGTTTGGAAAACAGCCGCGACGGTGCCGTAAAGTTGAAAATCTTTATATTTTATGGATTTAAACTTATGAAAAGAGTTCTAATTCATTTCTCCTTCGACGCAGGGCAACATGGCATTTGTATGGCAAGAAAGAACTCAAAATGTCAACAACGAACAAGCATTCGCTGATGCCGGGTGCCGAAGAGCTTTACTTGCCTGTGGATTACTAGAATTCTTCCTCACTTCACATCTTCGGGCCCAACCTGACTTGTTAGAGTTGTTGATTCGTGCTTGGAACCCAATGGATGGAAAATTTGTCATCCAGGGCAAATACATTGAGTTTGATGCTACAAACATCTATTTCTTGACCGGATTGTCCCATCGCGATGAGATTCCAATCTTAGAGGGCCAACGAATTAGCAGGGAATCACTGGACACATTGATAGCTCAGGTGTGCCCAAGGGCACGTAAATCAGGCACTAGCAGGAAATTGACGATTCCATCAGTAGAGGACCTGATTCTTCATTTGGTTCTATTTATGGTGACGACAGTAGCAAGCTCCCAGGCCCAGCATGAGGCAACAAAGACCCACCTTCGGTTGGCTCTTGAGTGCCTTAACCTGACCATGTATAACTGGGTGGAGGTAGTGACCATCAACATGAAGAGGCAGCTCACCAAATGTTGTCGCGGGGAAGCGAAGCAGTTCAGTTATCAGTCTATTCTGATCCCGCTCATGTTGGAGCGAGTCTCATCACTTCAGTTACAGGATATGGACTTAGACGATCCGAGACCACAGGAGACTCAGATCACTCATTGGGCACATGTCATGCCGTGAAAGGGTGGCGGTCGACCAGTGTCATGCGGGACACTATTTCGAGAGTGGCTGAATCGCCAGATCATCTTTGTCTAGGATTGGCCATACGCAGGTATGGATTTTTGCGGGGACCCCGACATGATGTTGCCCACTGGCGAGCAGTGGGACGATGGAGGTAAGCGCTCGATCATACTATTTTTTGGATTTTGTCTTTTATGATGTTTTTTTGAATTTTTTCATGCATATGTCTTAATGATGTATCTTACGTTACTGCAGATGTGGGACCAGAGAGACTTGTGGGACTATCACAGGAGGCACAAAGGGAACCACAAGGCATCAAAGAGCTAGCCTTGGTTCCTCCAGTTAGCAGTTTAGTGGAGACAATAGCCTATAATCTTGAGGGCCTGATAGAGGGGATCCCAGATTACAAGGGAGATCGAAGAGGTCCCCATGGAGTATCAGATACATACAGTAGGGGTGATACCTAGGGTGCATCGACTCTTGAGACGAGTCGCACGAGTAGTAGTTTGCTATAGGGAGGATAACCCACTGCAGTAGATGCCTAGGTTTTATTTGCTACTGATTTTTTGAGAGATATGTGTCTCAGATGTATACAGACTCTATTTTTTGACATATACACTTATTTTTTAGCGCCTCGGTGCACCACACGACATATATATATATAAATATATATATATATATATATAATATTAGATGCTATGCTTGAGAGATTGTGTCTAAATGCTTTTGTACAATGTTTAATTTACATTTTGCATAAATGTCTGTCTAATATATGATTTGCTAATGCATCAGTTAAGGTGTTTAATCTTCTTGGAATATGTTGATATGTGATAAAATCAAAACTTCTTTCCAATAATTTAACATGTAAATACAACCTTAAAATTCGATGATCTCTGACGGAATAACACCCATTGAGTTGGTGGACAACAAGTTGAGAATACAGATTCACAACCAATGCACAAATAGTGAGGTTAATTGCCTCGATCAGCAATTCAATAACAACATTGTATTCAACGACATTGTTTGTGGTGAAACCCAGAAAAACACCCTGAAGATATACTAACTCAGCATGAGGATCATAGATCACACATGCTGCAGAGGAAAGATTCCAGGTACTACGGCAGGCACCATCAGCGAAACCAACGTAAGGTGTAGCAGACATCTACAAAAGAAGTAAAAAGACACAATAAGTGGCAATTACGCATACACACCAAGCCATACAAGCAAACACACACTGAAAACACATATGCTGAAAAGACACGTATGTACAAATCAGATGCACAGGATTCATGCATAATATTTTTTCAGATAAAGCCCATTTCGGGGCTTATTTAGAGGATTCCCTTCGTAGTCGATCAGCTCATAAGCCCCTTTTTGCAGAACACGTTTCATAATATAGGGCCCATGCCACATGGGCTCGAATTTGCCTATTGCAGCTTATCATTTGCTTGATCATAGAGTAGGACTAGATCTCCTTCAACAAAAGAAAGGGGATGAATAGTTTGGTCTAAGTGAGTTTTCACTCTCTTCTTCTATGCTTCAATAACTAGAGAGGCTATTCGATGGGTCTCGTCTAACCATTCTAGGTAAAGAAGACGTTCTTCTACCGGAGTAGTGTTCGGGAGAAATTCGACGACTAATTTGAGCGAAGGGATTTCACACTCAATTGAAAGAGTGGCCTCCATGCCATAAACTAATTGGAATGGGGTGAACCCAATGGCATCTTTTGTAGAAGTTTGGTAGGCCCATAAGGTGGAAAACAATATCAGATGCCAGTTGGACTTGTGCATGCCAGTGGTGCATTGAAGCATCATGACCAACACTTTGTTGACAGCTTCTTCCTGGCCATTGGCCTGAGGATAATACGGTGTTGAACTATCATGCCGCAAGCCCAGCTGGGTTTTTAATTCGATCATCATATGATTACAGAAATGAGAACCGTGATTAGTGACGATAGCCTGAGGGACTTTGAAATGTGAAATGACATGATTAAATAAAAATTGCACCGCTGTTTTACCGTCATTAAATAGTGTAGGCATTGCCTCGTCCCATTTCGTGAAATAATCAATGGAAACAATGATATACCCATGCCCCCCGGCTGAGTGAGGTTTACAAGTCATATAATCAATGCCACATTTGGCAAAAGGGCCGATGGTAATGACAGGGTGCAAAGGAGCAGAGGGCACACGCATCTTCCGTTGGTAGATCTTGCACGCATGACAAGAGTGGACGACAAGAATGCCATCCTTAAAAATAGACGGACAGAAATAACCAGCACAGAGGATATTTTGAGCAGTAGCATATCCAGACATATGACCACCACAAGTGCCAAAGTGGCAGTCATTCAAGACTCGTTCGACCTCCTCAAATTTCAAGCAATGGCGGAGAACAGAGTCAGTGCCAACCCGGTATAGGGTGTCCCCAATAATGCGATAAGGTTGAGAATGGTGGCGAATACATCACCGAGCATCCTTAGATAAATCAGAACGAAAGGAGGATGTCTCAAGGTAGACAATAATATCCCCATACCACAGATCGAGGGTGCTAATAAAAAGTAGAGACTTGTCCAGAATATGGTCCTCTGATCGAGAGGGCATAGTTGTAGATGGTAGGGAGCAGAGCAACTCAGCAAAAACAAGGGATTTCTTAGACTTGGCTGTAGTGAACTCCAAGTCAAACTCTTGAAGGATGACAATCCATTTTGAGCATTTTCCTCCCAGTAACTGACGCGACAAGATGTACATCATCGGGTTGCAATCAGGAATCATCGTCGTGGTACGCAATAATATGTAGTGGCGGAAACGTTGGATGGAATGAACGGAAGCCAAAGCCAACTTCTCGACATAGGCGTATCGAGTAGATTGTGACTAAGATAGTAGACAACGTCCTCAATACCATCATCGTCATCTTGGAACAGAACCATGCCAATGGTAGTATTGGTGGTGGCTAAGTAAAGAGTATAGTCATGATGATAATTAGGCGGACGTAACAACGGAGCAGAAACAAGGAGCGCCTTGAGTTGCTTGAACGACTCTTGTGCAACGACATCCCAGACAAAAGGGGTATCCTGTTTTAATAACCGCGTATAGCCTTTGGCTACTTCAGCATAGTTTGGAATAAAACGACGTAAAAAATTAGCTTTACCCTGCAAGCTCTGCAACTGCTGCAAAGAAGCAGGGGGAGGAAGATTCAAGATGGCTTCAATCCTAAGAGGATCCAAGCGAATATCCTCTTTGGAGATGACAAACCTGAGAAGTCTGCCGGATTCAACGCAGAAGACACATTTATGCGGATTAAGGAAAATATGATAGTGCCAACAGCAGAGGAAGATTTCACTAAGGTGTTTTGGATGGTCTTGGCGCTTTGTTGAATGAGTCGGAAGGTCATCCAGGTAAGGTTGTACAATGTGCCGAATATCGTGAAACGCATAAGACATTACATGTTGGAAGGTAGCACTGGCATTTTTTAGACCGAAAGGGAGTTTCTTATAGGCGAAATTACCCCACGGACAAATGAAGGCTATCTTGTGTTGATCTGCGAGCGATATATTGATCTGGTTGTAACCAGAGAAATCGTCCATAAATGAATAAATCTCGCTCCCGACACACTCATCAATGAGTTGGTCAATGAAAGGTGTAGGGAAATTATCTTTGGGACAAGCATGATTAACGTCGCGATAATCAACATATACCCTAATAGTGCCCTATTTCTTGGTCATAGGGACAATATTAGAAACCTAATCTGTAAGCGGGATAGGGTAAATAAAACCAGCTTTAAGAATCTTTTTAATTTTTGCTTTGATTGTTGCAGTCTTTCGGGGGTTCACGGGGCATAGACACTGTTGAACAGGTTTAGCACCCAGATACGTAGGTATTTCATGCACCACAATGCTAGGATCGATGTCAGGCATCTCTTCATATGAACAAGAAAAAACATCTCAAAATTCTCGAAAAAGATCAGTATAAAGTTGAATCTCCTCTGGAGTATAGGTTAATCCGATGTGAATATGCTCGACAACCCATGGATTAATAGAGATGTCAATAGGTCGAGTTTGTGTGATGTTCCCCATGTTGCCTTCAAAGAAAACTTGATGGATATGTATAGGTGTCTGAAGGGGTTGGGAAGGGAGACAAGGAGCAAACCGCTCAAGACAAGTAAGCATAGCCCCATGGGTAGGGAGAAACGAGGAACGATGGTGATGATCAAACCAGGGGGGTTCCTCAGAAGACATAGTCTCAATGATCGCTTCATCAGAAGGAAAGGTTTTTTGTAAGGGGTCTGAAGAAGTGTTATCTCCAATCCAAGGGGATTGGATGTACGAGTCGAGAGCCCTATTTGAAGCAGTAGGTTCAGAAAATGAAGCTAATGTAGAAAAAATTTCAATGTAGTTGAGCTCAGAAGGACTCAACGACATAACAACACCCCAAGAATCTATTTGATCAGCGAGAGGAAGAACCCACAGATTAGAACAAACCGAAATCATATTGATGGGAGTGACGTTTGGAGGTGGGAGTGGAAAAACACCCATAAGGGCAAGATCTTTAAAAATTCCAGCACCCACATTCTCATATGGAACAGAGGTATGCTCCACGAAAGGCACGTTTCCATCCGAAGAAGAAGAGGCGAAGAAGGATAGTTGGTCTATCGTGACGATCTTCCCTTGATGAGGGAAATAAAGAACAAAAAATAGAGATGAAGCCACAGCTCACATGGCATAGGTCCAACTTCGTCCTAAGAGAAGGTTGTAAGTCAAATTGGCATCAACAACTTCGACCTCAACTTCAACCGTCTTCCCTTCCAGAGTAATAGGCAAACATGGGAGTATACCATAAGGACGGGAATCTCTCCCATCGAAGGCTTCCAAGGTATTAGGAGATTAGCTCAGGGTGGAGAACCGATAGCCTTCCAACAAGCAAGATACATGAGGCAAGTAGAAGTGCCTTCATCAATAACAGTACACTGAATAGTCTTAGAATTGATGAGGACTTGAATAAGAAAGGATATTTGGTGAGGCAGCCTCAGTACATGATTTTCTAGATCAAAAGTGATCAATTCTGAGTCAGTCGGGTCAATGCCACCGATGGCCGATAGTAACAACTTCCTCTGGGAGGGACAACTCTAGAGGACTTCTAATGCGGACATAGCCGAAGGAGCTTGGGCTAAGTCCTCAACAATGCTATAATGCTGAGCAACATGAGAATTAGGGTTGTAAGAAGACTTCCGGAGTACTCCTTTAGGAGGAGGTCGAATGACCGTCTTAGTACTAGGTCGCTCGATATGGAGTGGACCCGAACTAGACGAAGGAACACTAGAGGGGACCTCAGTTTCCTTCCCGACGGGTGAAGGATACTCTTTTGACCGTGTACTGATATGGACGGGGATCGTCCCAACCATAAAAAATTGAGAGCCGAAGGGAGAAGAGGATTGAGAAGGATCAACGACCATTTGAGTCTGTTGGGAGGGAAAAGGCTCTTTGAGCACAACAAGAGTTCCAGGGGCACCTTTTAACAAATGACTAACCTCAAAATGCCTCAGGTAGTCATTAGTATAGTGATCCTCATTGAAAATAAGACAAGGATAATTAAGTTTTTGCTTGGAACCTTCCTCAGCCAAAGGCTTAGGGGGATCCTGCTTAGGTTGATCGGCTTTATTCTTTCCTTTTCCCTTCTTCTTACCTTTTGAGGTTTTTTCTGCTGAGGTGGACTAAACGGAATTAACCTCGGAAGTCTTACTGGAATTAGACGAAGCCTAGGAAGAATTTTCATTTGGAGCATTAGATTTTTTCTTTGCATGGTTGGCAGGAGCTTTTCGAGAGGACGTGTTAATGGAACCTATGACACCATCAACGGATGGTGTTGACAGAGCTTGGGAAGTTCCGGGTCGTGGAGCATCCGAAAAAATATCATATAACATACTAGACTGGGAGTAAACCAAGTCAAGGTACTGAGCACATGCAATGGCCTGCTCTTCAGTTACACATGCCCCCATAGTGATGTCCCAGGCTATAAGACCGAAGAACGAGGTCGTAAAACAGTCGGGCAGAAGTTGGTCAGGGATCCAGAACTTAATTAAATGGCGACAATGTCTCCATTCATGGATGTGATCAGAGATATGCGTAGCCGTGTTCTATTTCAAAGATGTTAGGAGGTGTGTGCCCATTTCATATCGAACTGGCAACTGAAAATGAGTCAAAAATTCCATAGTCAGTGAATTAAAGTCCTGAAAAGTTCCACGAGCTAACTCAATATACCATTTGGCAGCAGAGCCGGTGAGAGTCCATTGAAATAGGCAGAGCCGGATTGAATCGTCAAGCACTGAATTCGACGAACACCATAGGTGATAGGTCATGACATGAGCTTGGGGATCTTCTCTAGCTTTACCCTCGAATTTGGGACAATCACCGGGAATCTTAGTTGGAACCGGTGGCCAATACGTATTATGAAGAATAGGATCATTAGTCAATTTGGACACATCCGATAATTCCAACGTCGCTAAAAAGGGTAATTGAAGGTTAAAGGACATCTGAGGCCGCGGATAGGAAACAATACTAAAGTTCCATCCAGTTCCCTGTTGCCCCCATTGATTTTGTCTAGACAAATTTGGCCTGTAGGGATTTTGTCCATAGAGGTTATAGTTGTAACCAGATGGTTGACCCTGGATTTGACCCCCTGCATTCCACTGATTACCAACCTGACCCACAGGAGCAACATATGGCTGCTGAAAATTCTGATAAGGGTTAACTTGTGGTTGTTGATAATTTTTGTATGGGGCAAATTGAGTTTGCCCTTGGGGTTGCTGAAAACTATAAGGCGGTTGGGCTCCAAACTAAGCTTGGGGGCCAAGCTGCGCTTGATAAACAGGTTGGGTTTGGGGCCTGACTTGAGCTTGAAGACCATATTGGATCTGGAGCCTAGTCTAGCGTTGAAAACCGGGTGGGGCTTCAGAAACAATGAGCGTTTGAGCGCCCAGTTGAGCAGTCCCAGATGGATGTCCTTGGGAGAATTGAGGCTGAGCCATCTAGCTAGAAGGTTGACCTGGTTGAGATTGAGGTTGACCCATTTTCTCAGAAGGTTGACCTTGCTGGGTATTGGGTTGACCTTGCACAACTGAGGGTTGTCCTAACTGGCCGGATGGCTAAGCAGACTGGACAGTTGGTTGGCCTGGTTGGATTTGAGGCTGACCAATTTGTCTAGATGGTTGACTAGGCTAGACAGTGGGTTGGCCTTGCTGAACGTGAGGCTGACCGACTTGCCTAGAAGGGTAGCCTTGCTGGATACTGGGTTGGCCTTGTTGTATGTAAGGTTGTCTTAGATTACCAGAAGGTTGCCCGAAGTAGGTAAAAGATGAACCACCAAAGGCCGAAGGTTGTCCCTAAAAGGGTTGTCCTTGTGGCCCGCCAGGTTTCCTTGGATAAGGTTGTCTGTAATACAGCTGTCCATGAGGGGGCTACCCATAGGACGACTGACCTTGATAGGGTGGTCCTTGAAGATTTGAAGGCTGTGCTTGGCCACCATGATAAGCAGTGGTGTCCCAAGCAACATACAACGGAACCGAGACCTCAACCACAGGTTGAGATGGCATAGGTCCAAGGTAATAAATATGAGCTCATCGAGAATCATAATAATGAAACGGATTTTATGGATCTGGATTCTGAAGAGCTTGTAAATATTGATCATATGCCCCCCTACTGGAATGGAACCAGAAGAAGGTGGGGCACTCAGTGTAGGATTACAACTCCTGTCGTTGGGCCACTATTGGTAGGACCAACAGAAGGTCCAGCAATAGTAGTCAACACTGAAGAATCAGTGGTGGCACTGGCAAAAGGGGTTGAAGAATCCACACAAATGGTTGGAATAGTCGGAATAGATGTGACAGTCACATTGTGAATCTGGGGTGTAAAAGGCTCTGAAGTCGGAGCGACAATACGAGAACATATGGAACTTGAAAGGGGAGATCTAGAACCGATGATATCCGCCAAAGAATTATAGTGTAAAGGCAATGAGACACCAAGAGAAGTGACATGGAAGGGTGAAGTTTCCATAGGCATGGGTATTTCACCTCCTTCCACAAAGGATTCTTCACCGGAGACAGGGGTCGTCTCATCCATGTCGGAGGAAGACATCGGGACCAAAACACCAGGAGGAGTAACGGGAAAGTCTTCTTCGGAAGGCTCTCAAATGGGGTTCCAAAAAATGTCATAAGCCTCATCCTATGGAGCACGAGAGTTAAGCAGTTGGATACTCTGGATAATAGGAAGAGTATCACTAACAACCAGTACCTTAGAAGCGACAGAAGATGGAGATCCTTGGTCACTTGGAATGGGAGACGGGATCGGTGATTCCACCAAGATGATTCAATTCAAAATCCTAGGAAAACTAGCGAGTCAGGAAGGAACCCTACGCAAACTAAAACACAAACAAGATCTAACAGGGTAAATGTGAACATGGTCAAATAAATTTTAAGGCACAGGAATAGAACTTGACCATTTCATCTTTAAAGATTCGAGAAAATGACAAAAATATGACTCTAGTCACCTTCGAATATTTAATGAGTCTGAAAGGACAAGTGCTCAAATGGACCTTTTCTTTTAGGGAGTTCGAAAAAGAACGAAAGTGACTACTCTAGAGAACTAGGCAAAAGGTTTACCAAACAACTCGTAAAACTGCATATACACCTTGGCAATCATATGAAAACCAAGGACTTTCCGTACGGTAGTCAATCTTCCAGAATGTTGTGTTCAGTGCGTTACGGTTTGCAAGGTGGGAGACACAACTTCCTAAGAATATAGGATGATAACCTAGTGGGGTCTCCCAACATATACTCGACGATACTAGGAGTGCAAGTCTGTGCTAGCAGCTATTGAATCAAAGAAGGAGGAATCACCCAACCTTAAGTGAAAACAATAGAGACTAGGTTTAACGACGCCAGAGCACGTCTCTAGCCTAGACCTCTAAATAATGTGCATTATGTTCCAATGCGCTGTTAGATTTATTCAGTTCATTTTAGAGTTGATCTTGAATTATGTTTCAATTTCCAGGCCTTACCATATGTATATCAAAACCTAGGATGCAACTAGAATGAATAAAGCATCTTTCATTTCAATGAACTCCTACTTACAAAAGGGTAGAGAGATCATTCCCAAACCAAGATCAGCAAATGCAGTCACTCAAGAGACACAATGTATAAACACATCAATCCCTACAGTGCATCGATACTACTAATGAGAGATTTAAAATTTGCCTTCTAATTTTAAAACATGAAAAATTTGGAATGCAAAATACACTTTCACTTTCATCATACTAATGAATGCAATCTTTTGATTTTGATAGCTTTGAATTCTAAAGAAACAAACAAGCAAGCGTGAAACTGATTGATCCAAACAATTGTAATCTATGTCTAGTAGTGAAACAATCCAATCAATATGGAAATTGATTCAACAAATAATACTAAACAACAATCAACGAGAAACAAGTGATGGAAAAACTTCAAGCACTCCAACAGGAGGGTTGCAGATGAATCTTGAACAGACAAGTAACCAAGCCAAATAATTCAAAACTTGAAAAACCAGGTCATAAAGCCAAAAAATACAAGATTCACTTCAATGAAACTGAAAAGTGAGCACCTTAACTAAAAGAAATTAAAACAAACTAATAGATAAGAGAAAGGTAACAAGGGATTAACCAAACTGATGAATTTAAGAGGCAGAATTGAAAAAAAACAATTCTATAGGAATCGTCGTGGGTGTAGCACAAGCAACTAGTGTCGATTAGCCACTAGCCATAGCAACAGAGCGACGTCGTCGTGAAAGTACACATCTTTCACGCGACAGACCGATATCAGGAGTCATCACGACTGTGTGACAAGATCTAGCAATGCATAGACTTACAAAACAGAGACAATGCAATGTCGGCGCGACCGTTTAAATTTTTTCAGCGACGAACTTAAAAACAATGAAAGGCAAATAAAAACTCCCAAACAAAGACTAGTCTATTGTTACAGGCAATAAAGGGATTTCCCAGATTGACCCTGGTAACCCAGAAGACTGATGGTTCAATCCCAAAATCCAAAAGACAATGACTCAAAATCAAGCAAAAGCAAACAAGAGAAAAACATAGGACAGAATCCTCAAAGGAGTCGCCAACTTTTGATGCAGGAAAGTGTTCCCTCTACAGACAGAGGCAACCCCTCTAGCCCTAGAGTGGGTATAGTCATAGCAAAGACAGATCAAAAATTGATTTCCTTAAATATTCATCGTTGGAGGCCTACTCGAACCGGTGGTCGATGAAGTTCCTTTGCATTGCTCCAGCTTCCGTTTCCTTCTCCTCAATGAGTGATCAACTTGAAACAATGCAAAGAAAACACAACAAAGCATGTAACCGGAAAACAACAATGATATGTTTGCTCACAAAGTCAAGTCATGAGCTATCAAGTAAATTACATACAAGACATAGGAAAACATCATTGATTGTATTAATAATGAATCAAGAGCAAGCTTACAACCAAGTCTTGACGTCGCAAGCCTTCTCAGAGGGTCCAGCCAGTATGTTTCTCAAACATTCACTCTTCAAGGATGAACCTCACAACATACAATGTCTCTCTCTCACTTATAAGCTTTAACACAAAGTTAAGGGCACTCCACAACCTTCCACAAGCTATCAACAATCCCACACTTGTCACGCCCACACCAACTATATATCAAACTTGAAAGCACTAGCAGCACTGCTCAACCAAAGGAATTACTAACTAGCTAATCATATCAAAGGTGAGTGCTTTAATAAGAGGAGTCTCCATGAAATGTGGAAGAGAGAGCTCATCCTCAAGGAAGGTAGCACAAATGATGGAACTGCCATACCAGAGGAGGAAGGGTGACACAAACTATGCCAACAACCAGGTCTAGAGACATCCAGAAGGCCGACTATTGAAATGAATTCACCCAATCTAGATCGTCATGGGACATAAACTGATTACTCGCGACAACATCACGAGGAGGCTATGCACGCAGACTCATTGTCGCAAGACACAACTCATAACCTCGCACCGGGTCTAGAAATATGAACGTCGTGGGAAATAGATGTACATAGGCGACGAAGTCGCGATGAGACCGTTATGGACATGGGAACGTCACATATATTAAGGGTTTACTCACGACGAGGTAGAAACTTAAGGAATAAGGGTCATTTGCAACAACATAGAGCATTTTCTTAATCTTCTTGCATCAATGGGAAGATATGAACATGTTGATTTGACACATGACACAGTAGAAGGACTGAAATGAGGACAATGAAAAATTACTATGTAACAAGAAGACAAGTTGGCTTGCGTAAGGGACGTGCCCCTTTTCATGAAAACACAACTATAAATAGAGAAATTTTGTCTCCATCAAATACATAATTTTGGATTTGATCTAGAGGGAAGGACAATTCACATCTCTTAAGGTATGGTCTTGCTAGAGTCCTATAGTGATAGGATTCATAATTTTGAATTCGCTAAGGTTAAGCCGCATAATATTGTACGTACCTTTGCTTTCTACAAATGTTTTCCATATTAAAATTTAAAAAATGTAAAGAGGGTATGTCCTAAAAGAACTATAAAAGGACAAAAAGAATAAGATAATATCAAAAAATGAAAATATATGAACCCCAAAAACAAAAACAGATCATCAAAGTGTGCAAGTCTAAATGCCACTACTATTTTACTTCTTTACTGTCTTAAATAATGGTTGTGTGTAGCTTGTCATACATGCCACAACCCATGGTAGTCAAACTGCTTAATCTTGACTATTTCATACCTTGAATTTTATGTTTATAGTTAGAGAATAAAATCTGACCAAATAGCTTAATCTTGGTAGATCATTAGATAGGTAGAGAAAATAAAAGGAGCTCATCAATTTAATCTGAGCCCTTGGATTATATAAGGTTAGAAGTAGATAGTTTGTTTTATAATCTATGAAAGAAAATGATAAGGGTCTGCTAGCCTAAATGCACCCAAATAAATGAAGAAAAAATGTTAGGGTAAGTAATGGGTAAGTAGAAGAAAGGTTGTTGAAGTATAAAGTTTATTGGACAAAAGCTCATTTATCATGCTTAATAATATCTTTCAATGTGCATGAGCAGTTAAGAAAGAAAAAACATTAGTTTACAAGTTCATTTAATTAACTCCCCCTCATTCATCTCATCCTAATACTTACTAATTTCCCCATCCACAAGAATGTTCTAGTACTAAAAATCCTTCAAGTCATAAAGGCTCAGAGCATTTCTCTAACTTTTGGTGAGACCGGACCCTCGGCTTAATGACTTATGGACATCAAGTGTTAGAATTCCCTTCATAAAATTCATTTCCCATAATTACCCTAATAAAACGCCTTTTCCCAAGGCTAAACTCCATTTTCCTATGAAAAGTAAACAGCCCCATGTTAAATTCCATTTCATTCAAAATACCCACAAAAAGATTTTATCCTAAGTATGAAGTGTATGTGAATAAAATGTGCAAATATTACATTTATGTTTAGGGGTATGTTCACTCTGCTCATTTCATATTAATTTTTAACATAATATTATAGCTCTTGATATACCTTTTCCCGTATATAATTAAATCCCCTATATAATACCCCAACCCTTAGTTTAGATATAAACTATACTTTTATCCCATATCCCTGATAAAACCCTCTTAATTCACCAATTTTTGGTAAAATTAAGATAATCCCATCATTAAACTTCGCTCGATCATTTAATCCCATGTTTAATCCTAAATAATCCCAAACCACCAAGGATTAAAGCCTTGTCCCCCCCGAAACCTCTACCCATTTCATCCATGCACATTTGTCATCTGACTGTTGTCCGATCATCAACGCTCAAATCCAACAATCCATAGCCATATCGGGTTCACCATATGTCCAACCTTTACCCACTCGATAAATGGTTTTCCCCAACCCCTCATCTAATACGTGTCAAGCGCTAGCATAGATCAGGTGACCCCTCCAAAATAATACCTCCTCCATAAAAGTAGTGTGATGGCTTGGGAAACCGCCTCCCTGCCCAACTTGAAAAACCGCCTACTATTCATTTGTAATTTACCCGCCAAAAAGTGACCGTTGCTCAATAAAAAGCTCGAGAAGCCCTATTTCACCTTTTCACTCATTTTCTTTGTAAAACCTCTGCAAGCCATCGTGACATCCACAAATGTTGAATTCGCTAATAGACCTCAATTTCACTCCTGAAGAAGTTGCAGAGACCCCAATCAAGCTCTCAGTTCGTACCAGAGCTCATTCAACCTTCTACAGTTGCCAAAAGCCCCAAATTTGAAGCTAATTCACCCAAATTCCATGTATTTGAAAAAAAATTACCAGACACCCTTTCAAATTTGAAAATGTTCAGTCTTTAAAGTGTTTTAATTAAGCAAAATTAATTGAAATTACTTTAAATTTAAAGTGCATACCCAAACTATTCTCAAAGTTTCTGAATTGCCTTCAAACCTCTAATATAAACCTGTATTGCCAAATTCAAATCCACAAGAACTGAATTATGGATATCCTCATCACCATGGATGTCAGACCTATCACGACCTCCAATTTGGACCTTGACCACCTTCCCCTGGTGGACAGGGATTTTCAAATCAAATATACAAGTGCCCATACACTCCTGCTCAAAATTCATTGTTTGAGTAAGGACATATATCTAAACCATATTGATGACATTGGCCTTTGGGACTCCAATTTTCCCAAATACTAGTTTCCACTAGTACATGTCTTTCATGAGATTGTCCATATGTGCCATGCCTATTACATTCCCAGCCAAAGTGCTATAATATCCCCAAACCAAAAGGTCTTGTTTACTATTACAATTGAGTCAATAAATGAGATGTTGCAAGTCCAACTAGGTCCAAATCTGACCCCACTCTCCATTGGGGATTTGTTAGACCAGTACACCACCAAATTGAGTCCATCTAGACTGGCCCAAATATTCCAAACTTTCATTTTAGAAGAGCAGCGCATTCCTAAAGATACCCTCCATATGTTTCTGTCATTTTCTCTAAAAGGGGCAAGCAAATTGTAACCATGATCTCATGTATTATAGGCTATACCACAGATGAATTTGTTGATGAACTCATCCTGGCCTTCATGTCCATTTTCACCCTAGGAAAGCCTCCTACTACTTTGTACAATTATGCCCAATTCATTGTTGAAAGGATGCATGAACAGTTTACCAGAATGCACAATGAAAGAGTATTCAAGTACTCATCTGTACTATACCACATGTTTTTGTAGTATCAGTCAGATAGATTTCCCTTCACCATCTAGAAGCTGGATACTAGAGGCTAGCCCAGGTCTGTTATATTTTGGATACCATTGTTCCACAGATATTCATCACCATATAACTACATAGACTTCATTGAATCTTTTGTCCATCTAGTCATGACCATGCTGACGGGAATTCCTCCACCCAGAATAAGCCAAGAGATCAAAAGAGTGCTCCAATTGTCCAAGCAAAGTAAGGTGGGAGTTTGGTACCTTTACCAAAATCACACTGAAATAAGAATCTATGGTTGTCAGCTTGCCCCATACAAACTGCCCAAATACCTCCCCATGAGGTTATTTGCTCTAGAGTATTATAGGAAGATAATGAACTCTGATGATGTAAACTTTGTCTCGGCCAAGAAAAGGACTCAATTCAAGGTCAAAAATAAATTAGGCCCTTTTATTTGCAATTCTACAGAGGCAGGGCAGGAAGCAGATCAAATTCTGCAACAAATGAAGTTTCAGAACAGTTTCATATGGAGGTATGACCCTCAAGGATTTATGACCAAACTAATACAAAAGGTCAAATTGGGACCTTACATTCATCACCCCATACCAGAAATAGAGAGATATGCGAATAAATCTAAGTGGTTGGAAAACAATCTCATAGAAAGGGATAGTACAAAGGTAAATGTTGAAAATACCTTGTTTGATCTAGAGAGACAACTTGATGAAAGCTCATTCCTGTAGGTACCAGAGCAAGAAGGAACCATGAGTACCCCTACTATTTTGCAGACTCCTCAAAATGAGGAAAAGAATCCCAAAAGGAACAGAGAGGGAGCCTCCAATTCAGGTATGGGCACATCCAATGTACAATATGAAGCCAACCAGAGCAAAAGGCCAAGGCTCAATCCTAGTTTAGAACAGGAAGACATAGAAGGCTCAATAGAAATAACTAATACTGAGCTAGACATGAGCAGGGGCAAAGCTCCATCTGGAGAAACATAGGAGCCATCTGCATCACAGACTCAAATGTTGGAAAGGTAGCTCAGTGTAGAAGTCTCCTCATTCAATAAGCCTGTTGATAAAGATAGGGACATTAAGGATAGGTTTAAGGAAATAAAAATGAGAAATGAGAAACTAAAGGCACAATCCTATGCACAGTATCTCAAACTTACACCCACCAATCAAACTAGGTTGATGTCAAATTTTGACATCAAGGAAGGAAAGATGCAAATGTCCTTCATAAAGCCAACTTTACAACAACCAAGAACATCAACAGGTTTCAGGAAGATTGATTTTGAGGTATTGGCTAGGGATATTCATCCCATTGACCAAATTGAATTTCACAAACAGGCTGGAGAAATGATTTACTCCACCCTTACAGGAAAAGCCATACCTGCCCATCAGTTGCAGAATTCATTGAATAATATCTCAGCCTAGTATCAGTTGGAAAAGGCCTCCTCATAGGCCAAAGACACCAAAATCGAGTCTTTGGAAGACTTGGTAATTGAGTTGGGACATGATCCCAAAGACATAAAGGCCACTGAAAAATTAATCAAAAGGAAGAATGATGGCATTGCAGCACTCAAAAAGTAGTTGAAGATACCTCAACTACAACACCCCTAGACACAAGAAGTCTTGGAAAACCAAACAAGGCATGAAGAGTTGATGGACTTAGTCCTTAAACTAAATGATTAGTTGAGGGAGACAGAAAAGGAATTGGATAGCCTAATCCAATTAAAGCAAACTGATCTTGGCACTAGCTTGCTAAATGTCATCCTAGCAGTCACCGCAGTTGTTCGTTCCACATTATCAGCCTCATTGGCTCCCATAGCTCCAATGGCCACAACACAACCATTTTCCATAGAATCTACATCAGCAACAGGTACATCAGGTGATGAAGCAACAAAGTTGGTTAAAGCTATGGAAGAAATGTCCATACAGACAACAAAGATGAATAAGCTCAAAGAGAAAGTGACAAGCTTGGAAACTAATTACAAGCTTGCTAAAATCATGCACAAGGAAGAAGTACAAAAGGTTGCCAAGACGTGTGAAAGGTTGAAAGCCCTAGAAAAGGACTTGATATTGAAAGAACTCCTTGGGCAGGCTAAGGAACAACTATGGGTCAATATCATTGACTCTATCAATGATATTTGGCTATCTATTTAGGTAATTTTTGAGCAAGTAGAGTTGATAAAGATGGCTAGAGAGGCCATCCAAAGAGTAAAAGAAGAATTAGGAGAAATACCAGAAGAGGCTACCAGAATTATCCAGTTCCTTAACAACAAGAATAAGTATAAGCTTTAGGAATTGGAAATAGGTGATAGAATAGAGACAATTTTGGAGGTCAAAAAGGTCCTCTCCAAGAGGAACTTAATGCAAAAATTGGAGGATAAGTGTCAAAATATGCAGCTAGCAGTAGACAAATTTATGGCTAAGTTCCAAATTTTGAGAGAGAAGGGATTACCCAGTCCCTTAGTGATTAATGAAAAGCTCATGACACAGGAGGATTACAACAAGAAAATCAGAGAGGTAGCAATGGATCAGGTCAATACATCATCAATGAAGGCATTGCCAATAGGAAAAGTACTCTACCAGACATTTGAAAACTTGTTTTACCTCCAGCATGAGGTAAAACACTTGTTTATCAATAAGCCTAATTTTGCCAAATACACTGAGGAAGATGAAATATATAGGAGGATGCTAAAAATGAAATTACCTGATGCTGAAACATGGGAGAAATTCACTGATTTATTGTAGAAATATGCAGTAAAAATGTTAATGTACAATAAAAGTAAAACAACATGGTAAAAGGATGAAGACAGATTAGCATGGTTGTATCAGATGAAAGCCTAAAGTAAATAAATCTTCCACCATGAAAGATCAAACAACAAAGCAACGTAAAGGGCTAAGAATCAAACCATAAAAGCCAATAGTACCAAAATAAAAGGGACATCATGAAGTAGTTCAATAGATGTCTCTATCTTCTTGCAAGAAGATATTTTTCTTTCCTAGATTAAATCTCAAATCAGTTTGAGATATTTTGTAATAAACTTTTGTATAAATACTTCACAATTCGAAGTATGTATGGTGGATTCTATTAGACATTTCTATAGAATTTTTTATGAAGAAGACCCAGAAGGTTATTGTATTGGTTGATGAGCCAGCAAGCTAGATTGATTAATAAAGATCAAATTTTTCCAAGGATTCATGTGTTATTTTCATTTTTCTTAAATTGATTCATAACCTTATATGTGTTTCAATCTAAATGTTATAACTGGAATAATATTTCAGAATTTGTTTAAATCACACTCTGTCTTAATAGTTAAGCATTTGAATGTTTTCTTCTTATATTTAAATTAAAGAATTCTTAATTGCTCTTTGGTTTAGATTGACTTCATGAATAATCTAGGTTAAAAGATTCTTAATTTCCCTTTTATTTCGATTACCCTTTCCTTCCTCATTCATTATCTGGGTCTAAGAACCCTTAATTGCTCTCTCACCCCAACTGAAACCCTTTCACCCCTCTGTCTCAAACACCTAAAATACACTCTGCTATCTTGCCCTTGGAACATCCCCTTTAGTGAGTTAAACCAATTTTGCTTCCTTTTTAGTTGACTCCATAGCCCAATGGTCTAAAAGACATCAATTTATCCATCTATCTAAGAAGATCCCACCACCCAATCTCAAACACAAATCAAACACCCTTTGAACAATCATAGCTAGCCTAAAAACATTTTAACTAAAACAAAATTAAATTTTAAAGAGAGAGCCCTCTCTAAGCATCAGGAAGGCTAGGTCCTAATCTCCAAAAGTGGATTGTGGTTACCTTTAGTTTTTTCCTTCTTATTACTTCAAAGGAATTATCAGAGTGATAACAGGTCTTAGACAACAAGTACATAATCTATGAGGAAACAAATATATATCTCAAAGTGGAAAGGCAAGGAGTCTGATTTATATCTCTGTGGAAGCTACAATCTGAAGTTATGTCTATGTGGAAGCTACAGTCCCAAGTTATCTCTCTGTGGAAGTTGCAATCCAACGTTATCTCTATTTGGAAGCTACAATATGAAATTATGTCTTTTTGGAAGCTACAGTTCGAAATTATGTCTCTGTGGAAGCTATCATCCGAAGTTCTATCTTTGTGGAATCCATACATTTTGAAGTTATGTTTACCTATGAAAGCATCAAAATCTTGAGTTTATGCTTATCTGAGGTCCGAGATTTTTGGTTCTCTGTAGTATGAAATTATTCCTTCTTGTGGAAATATCAGATGTCTAAATTTCATGCTTTATGATCAATCATGAAGATGATCTTTTCTCTGTGCTAAGAGAAGGATTGTTTGGAGGGATGAATTGGAACTTGGATAATTGGTCTACTGGTTATATTATATGTGACTTATATTTCTCTTGGTGATGGAGATTATATAAGGAAATGATTATTGGGTTTTCCCCTTGTGGGTTTTTCCCTGGCCTCTGACTTAATTTCCGGTGTCTCTTGTCTCCTGCGCACTATGATCTATATTTATCTTGTACTTGAATGATTTTTAACACATAATTGCTTGATGAAAATTATATAAAAGCTAAAATGAACAATAACAACTTCAAAAGTAATTGTCAAGTTCAGAAATTCTAGCATGCATTCAAACTTCAATAATATTCCATCCTTACACAACATAAATAAGATTAATTTATTTATTTTCCTAAGTACGCTATGGAGGAAAAAAATGAAACCATACATATGTCTCAATATTTAGGACAAACATTTCTTTTTGGGAAACTAACCAAGGTAAGCTAAACCTGTAAACATCTATGGATAGGAGATGAGAGGTGAATCATTCATGGTACGGCCCTCGAGGTTAATTAAAACATGGGTCCTTTATCATTATTTCAAGTGCTTCCTTTTGGGTTATAATTTCTTTTTTATTATCCTTTCAATAAGGACCTTGGAGAATTGAGCTATCATTCGTTCATAACATTTAAATGCCCCCTGATTCATTTACTTAAGTGTTTCATCGAACATGTCACTTTCATTTATATGTTCTTTAGGCAAGCTAGGGACAAGGGGAGAGCCATATAATGAGGTAGAAATATGTTAAGCTTCATTTATTTTATTTAAATTTTTTCTTAACATCTTTTCCCATTTAGATGTTCTATAGAAGACCATGGGATTCTATTTAAGTTACACTTTCATATGCTTTCATGATTTCATAGCACATATACCTCTTTAATAACAACCCTTGAGAAGCCAAGCATGGAGGAGGATAATTCATTAATGAGTGGAGTGGAGATGCAAGGATGAAGGGATGAAGGGATGAAGAGTGTGTTATGTTTGGAGGGGAAATGGAACAAGACCTCAACAAGTCACTTAGTAACAATAACTTGTCCATGTGAGAGATACACTTCTATGAGTAGATAATGTCCTGAAATAATATAACAAGATAAAACAATAAACTGGAGGATCATGAAGTGCCATTAGGTCCTGTTTATTGTAAGAATTGTTGTCAACACCCACTTAAAGGCACAACACCATCCAATTAAATGTGTATACATCATAAGATATAAGAACATCCTCTCATTTTCCATATCATAGGTTTGGAATTAATTTGATACATTATGGTTGAGCCAACTGTTAAACTCACTGAGATCATGAATTGAGTTGTCTAAAGAGAAAATTTTAGCAAATAGGTCCTCAAGGTCATCAACATACTCCCTTTTGGGGTAACATTTGGCTCCTTCTTAGGGAGATGCACTCTACGCTGGAGTGTATAATAACTCCAAGTATCCTTTATTCTTATTATCTATGTATCATCCAACTCAAAGAGAGCATCAATAGGGATGTTATACCACCCCAATAAATCCCACTTTGTAGACAACCAAAATTATAAGACATGAAAGAAAACATAAAACTATTGCAAGTAAATTAATCTAAGGAAAAATCAAATATACATCAGTAAATTAATCCGAAAATGCATGAAAAAATACACACATATGAGAGAAAATGTAAGGAGTCAAACAAGAAACTAAATTCATGCTTAGGGAGATTATATATGTACAAGGGATATGGATTGACACTATATGCAATGAAAAAAATAGAGTTTTGGACTCTGTCCGTAAATAGGCAATGGTAGTTTTTCTCCATTTAAATGACTAAGGTGGAAAGAGTTATTGCCAGCTACACTATCTATTTGGAAATTTATCTTCCACAAGGAATCAAAATTTCCATGTTATCCATGTTTCTTATTCTATCTATCCCACATCAACACTAAAAATCATCTAGATCATATTCCCTTGGTCTATTTTTTATATCAAATAATATTTTAATCTTCTCTTGACTTCCAAATAGATGGTCAAAAACCCTTTTTCTATTTTTATCTAACCCAATGAGATGATAATTCCATTCTTGAAAATGCTTCTTTTTCATCTATGAAGTTCTCAGCCAATTTGTATATTAGGAGTTTCAAATGGCCATGTAGAGTGACACTCATCCCACACATCAATTCAAAAGTGCTACATCCCATAGATTGTGCTTTTGTGATCCTATTAGCACAAAAAGAATATTTAACTTTTTTATCCTAGCTCTTCTTACTATCACACACTATTTTCTTGATGATGGTCATCAAATTCCTATAATTTGATTTTGCGAAACCATTCTCTTTTTTATCACCTAAAAAGTGATCAACTAGTCATTTCTAACTAGGTGGATCAAAATTCACCATGTAGGATTTATTTTACCATAGTAAAATCACTTTCACCATAGCAAATAAGTTAGTAAACCATTTTTATTAAAAAAAATTGTTTAAAATAAAAACAATCCATGAAAATAATTGAATAAATAATTTACTTAATTTTCCCTAATTATTAAATCATTATTCCTTGTCACATTTGACTAAATCACCCTGGAATAATTAAATAAATATCTATTGATTTATTATTGGTTAATCCTATTTTTGGAATAACTGTTAAATCACTATTTAATTATTATTTCAATTTCACACCTTCCTAATCCTCAGAATAATTAATAAATCATTCTATTTATTAATTATTTCTAAATAAAGATATTTGACCATTTTGAATATCTTTTCCCTGTCTAAAAAATACAATAAAGTATTCCTGACAGTTAGATCTTGATTTGGTCAATATTATTTTATTATTTCCCATTTTTGAGATCAACCCAATACTTTGTTATAAATAAGAGGGTTTTCCATTCATTCTTCGCCATGATCATTATCATTGTCATCACTATCATCTTCTCACATTCGAGCTCCCACTTGAGTTCCATTCTTTGTTTTGGATTTTTTAACACATTGAGAGAGAGAAAAGATCACTGCAGTGCAAGGACATCAAAAAACCCATCCCACGGAGGGGGATTTGCAAACCCTTGTTGTAGATTTCCTACATCAGGTGTATTTAATAAAAAAATCTTCATTCAAAAGTTCTTCGTCAATTGGGTTATCGCATCAGTTTTTCTTGTTGTTTCATGTTTTGGATCACATACAATCTCTTTTCTTCAGGGTTTTCTTGTTTTGTCAATGCATATCTAAATTGTAAACAACCATATCTTGTTTTTAGGGTCACTTGTCACAAGTGAATTAAGTGAAACAATTTTGGTATACCTTCCTAAAATCTTTACACTAACACTCTTGAGGGTAATAGTAAGATGAATGTGATAATACATTACCATATTCAAAACAAAGTGAGCATTGATCATCTAAACTAAATGCTTTGGAATTGTTCATGGTGGTTTTTGCAGGGACACAAATTCAATAATAATAATGTCTTTTAAAATATCCTTCATTATTTTATTATTTTCTCTTGTTGTAGGGACTTCTTCAACCCATCTGGTAGAATACTCGGTGGAAGTAAGGAAACATTGAAACCCATTACTTGAATTCTCTTTGAGCTCTCCAATGAATTCAATACCCCATCACTAAAGTGGCACCTCCACTATAACTACTATGTAAGGCTAAAGATGCCAAATATTGTTTATTGGTGAATAATTGGTATTGTTGGAGATATTTCATGTACACGTGGACATTATGGAATATAGTAGGCCAACAGTAAACAACTTATAAATTTTTTGTGTCATAGTTTTGGTCACAAGATGTCCCCCACAAAATCCCTTATCCAAATCTTCCGTTAATTTTTGTTCCTTGTTCTCATTAACACATCTAGGTATAATCCCATCAAGATTCCTATATACAACACCACCTTGAATGGTGAAATACTTAGTGGTTTTGATTACTAATTCAATTCTTTTGTGGTCAAAAAGGTGGTATTATGTGTCAAATTTTAAGGTAGAAAAGGATGTTTGCATACCACTGAAACTTCTTGAAAGTATCCAACACATTCAATGGGCCACATTTATGCCCATCAACCTCTCATTTCCTTTTGTATGAGTAAGCTTTCTAATTCCCAAACTTTCACTAGCCTAGTTGGTCTAATATCTGAATTGTATTCTTGAATCCTTAAGACCCACTTACCACATACCCCAAGGCAATTTTGTTGGGAGGAAGGATGTCCTTCACAGTAGTGTGTGGGACATAAGCAATGATTTTAGAGTATCTTACATAAGGCTAAGATTATTTTAAGGATTGGATCAAAGCATAGACCTTTTTTTTCCATGGTTTTATACTTCAATTCTAAGTGTTGGAGTGCTTGACTGATAAAATCTATGGGATTCTCTTTATCATATTATTGTTTTGCAAATGGATATTAATGATGGTTTCTTTTGAAGCAATTTTCTTTTTTTGGAAATCCTTTGAATAGTTTGGATTAACCAAGATTGGTGTTATACCAATAGAAATCTTTATCATCCTAAAGGAAACTATATTATGATCACCCCACTTAGATTATCTATCCTTTTGTAACAAATTTGAGATAAGATTTTGCTAATTTCTACAAATTTAAGAAAAAATCTCCTAGTAAAATTTATCTTTCCAAAAAAGGATTGCACAATATTCTTGATTTTAGGAAAAGTGATCTTTTTGATTGCTTCAAATCCAGTTGTATTGATTATGAATCCTTAATTCAATATAACATGCCCAATAAATTCCCTTCATTAACTCCAAAATCAAACTTTTTAGGGTTCAAGGATATGTTAAAATTCTTACATCTATCAAATATCTATCTCAAGTATTGAACATGATCCTTTCTGCTTTTAGAAAAAAATAGGTAATTCATCTTGGTCAATATCATAATTTTTTCAATCAAATCCCTGAAAGCATAATCTATTTCCCTTTGAAATGTTGACCTTGCATTCATCTATTCAAATGGTTCAAAGGTTCCCTAGGGTGTTATGAACACAAATTTACCCCTATCTTCCTTCTTTACTGTAATTTGGTTATAATCCAAAAAAAAACAAGCATAACAACATTCCTACACTCATCACTCTTTGTAATAAGCTTTCCATATTTGGAAAAGGATAATTATCTTTCAAGGACAACTAGTTTATATTCTTGAAATCAATACAAAATTTGTTCTCACCAATGTTCTTTCTAACTACCACCAATATTGCAAGACATAATGAGTGTCTAGTAGGGGTGATGATTCCTACTATAAGCGTATTTTCTAATTATTTCTTGATTTAGAGAAGTTTAGGTTTGATTCTTTTTAATTTTTTAGTTTGAAAGGATTAGCATTTTACTTGAGAGGGATGGTATGTTGTAAAATGCTATCCTTGCAAACCTTAAGGCCATTATATTACCAACCAAACACACCTCAATACTCTTTGATTAATTCGTTGATGTTATTCCTCCCATTCATAGAAGTTCCCTTTCCAATCTCGATCATGCTATGGCTATCATCAATGCCAAAATTGGTTTCCATGTAGCCTTAGGGTTTGGTCTCCTTAATAATTTGTTTTGCATATCATGTATTTCAAAGGATTCCCCCTCATTTTTCAAGAACCTCTCCACTTGTATATCATACTTGAATTCATGCCAATATAATTATCTATGATGAAATTTATATAAAGTGCATCCCTCTTAATTTCCCAAATACATCAAGTTTAAACACTTGGCTAGTGGAGGCCATGACTACTAGGGTGTCGGCTAGATCATTTTAGGGATTTAGGAAATGGAAAATGCATAAATTAATATATCATGTTCATTAACCCTTATTTATATAGACTTAACCTTAGATACCTTATGGAATATATGCTTTTAATATGAAACATGGCTAACTCAAAATCCTAAAGAATTTTAATAAGTTGATAGCCATAGTCCTAACCAATTCAAGTACGATAAGTAAGGATTCATATTCTAGAATTTTGTCGGTGGAATTTAATTCTAATATGTAAGAACAACTTATAGTGTCCCTTGTAGGTGAAATAAAAGCTATAATGGCTCCATTCCTATATTAAAATTGGGCACCATCGAAGCACATGATCAAAATCTTGTCCTCATTTTCATCAAATTCTTATTCAATTGCCTCATGGGGTAGGGAGTAGGAAATTATGACACAATTCCCATATCAACATCCAAAATGTAAAAAAAATTGTTCATAGAGTCCAAGAGATATTCCACATTTTACCTTTTGAAAAGATCACATTAGTGCCTTCATTAGTAGGAATATTAGCATATGTAATATCCATTCACAAAACACCCCCATATCATAGGAAACTTTTTTTGACAAGGTTGTACCCCACAAATATGGAATGTCAATAACCACTATATCCTTTATGATAGATATATCTAGATAAACAACAAGCCAAACCACCAAGTTGTTGATTATACCAAAATCCTTAATTTCTCTTAAATCCATGGCACAAACATTCTTGTAAGGGTTGACGATTGTCAACCAAAACTGTTGCATGAACGTTAATGACACCATGGGGCTTCACTCAATGAACCTATAACATAGCATGTGCATTTGTGGCATACTAAACAAGACCCTTAATTTGACTAGATATTGGAAATTACCTCTAAAAATCACTTTATTTAACACCCTACCAATACAAACCCAACACACCTTCCCAATTTAAAAAGCCCCTACTTTCACTAGATATTGTAAGTATCCATTTTTTCATTAACATTTTTACAACCCTTTATATTTATATCCTTTTTTTTTCATTAATAATGGTAAGCAGATTCTGCACCTAGAAAGAATAACCTAAATACTAGGTAGCTGAAAATTTGATAGCTTCAATAAAAAAGAAGTGGATCTAAGTTGGTTGATTTACAAATATATATTGTGGAAACTTTTAATGGAAAATACATATATTTGAACTCTCAATTGCATCTATCTTCTATTTAATTTTTAAAAAGATACACTACAACAGTTCAAAACAAAACCTCGATAATCAACACAATGACACACCTTTCATCTCACTTATAGAATAAGAAGAGGAGAGAAAGTACAATGAATATGGACACATGCAAAATCATATCTAGTTGGAATTTGTTAAATCATATCTCTAATCTGATCACATAGTTTCATGGTAAGAGTGCCAAGTAAGTGTGTATCCATCAAAAGGTGAATTGGAGCATGTAAGCATGCATCCCTTCCTTGAGATCTATGACTTCTATCTAAGATGGGAATTTCTCATGCGTAAGTATTCTAATTGACTAAGTATATACACCTTCTTAGTAAGAATAGATCATGCATGCTAAAAATAACAAAATAAAATCTCTAATAATAGAAAAACTCTATCCAAAACTAAAATTACTAAATTTGAAATGACATCTAAACTGGAATTAACTGAAGGTGTGATATGTGTGCCCTTAGTGTTACACAACATTTTGTCACTGTCCCTGTACTCCCCGTTCCTTGATCTTGGAAGACCTATATAGTGAACCCTACATGCTTTCCCTTCATGAAGAAACTCCCATTGTGTCCGTCTTCACGAGAAGAACAATTCCCTTTTGCACCATTTCCCCAAAATCTTATGTTTTTCCCAGTTTACAAGACCGGAGCTAATGACCTTTGTCCTCCTAGTGCCGATATGCAGGGATTAACATTGTCCCTAGCGCCGACTGGATCGACTGAGTTTTGTTCCAATCGTGTCGATCCTCTTATGGAAAGTTTTTTTTAAAGAGCCGAAGCTTCCAGCTCTAGAAGCTTCGTAATGGAAGTTTGGTAAATGGTTTGGCCGGATGGGGTTGAGGATGTCAGTTTGGGCTCCTTTCCCCTATAATGATGGAACTGCCTCAAGAGATAAGACCTTCTCCCATGAAAATAGGATCCATCTCCCATCCATTCATGCTATATAAACCTCCATTTTTCCCAAGCACAAGCTAGTGTTAATGTTGAAGTGTTAATGTTGGTGTGCTAGTGCTAATTAAGTTTGGAGTAAACAACAAGCTATTCATAGTGGTAGCTCTCTAGTTGTGTGAGGGATAAGTGTGAATTTGGTTTAGTGTGAAGCCTAAATGGAAGACCCTTAAAACTACTATTGTTGAGGCCATCATGGAATGCTAGCAGAAGTGTGTGGGAACGTGGTTTTGTTGGAGGAGAATGACAACGTCAAGACAATGGTTGTAATCTCTTCTTGATTCAATATATATGCAGCTATCAATTCATTTCCTACATGATGTGTCATATTACATGTTCATGGCTTAATTTTTCTTGACTTGTTAAGTAGTTTTAATTACAATTTGTCTATTATCACGATTGTTGTTTGTTTTTGTTTACTTGTTTCAGGTGTTTGAAGAAGGAAGCGAGAGATAGTTGAAGAAAGCAAGGACATCATCAAAAAGGATAAGCGTTCTAAGAGGTAGGCCCTCTTAATTGGTTCTAACCTAAGGAAACCTTCCATAGAATGTATCAGTTGTGGCTAGACCCATTATCGAGCTAAAGGAATTGTTTGTGTCTACACTCATAATTTTACTTCACCACAAATTGGCAACCATACTAGGGAGCCAATCCTTCTATTTGTCTTGTTTGAGATTTCATGATTTTGTGTGAACTTTTCTAGTTCCACATTTTCCCTTTGGTTTTGTTTCTTTTCCTTTGCTTACTAATATGAGTTTGAAATTCATAGTAGAAAATCTGGTCCCAGCGTTAATTTTTTTTTCTTGTCTCCCTCGCTCAACGCTCTTAATTCATTGACAGTCATGTTGATCAGCGCAATATGCTGACAAACAATCGAATTAACCCCCTTCTAGCGCTTGTTGTCAGTTAGGCAGTCGTGCCAATGCCTGTAAGTGAAGATTAGGGTTCACCCCCGATCTTGGCCAGTGTCTTTTTCTCTCATGATTTCTACCCTGTAAGCGATTTAGATCGTCTTCTCCCTGGCTAGAGAGCTTCATTTAGCTTGGTTTGTGTGCTTTCTTGGTTTATCCCACCCTCTGATGTGTTAAGTCTAGCCCTATGTGAAGCTATTTCTTATTTTTTTCTCTGAATCCCTCGATCAACACTATTTTTGGCCAAACAGTCATGTCGATTAGGCCTATCAGCGCTAGTTTTAGCCTGAAAGTCGTGTTGATCATGCTGATCAATGCTACTTTTGGCCCAAAAGTCACTCCGGTCTCTAAGTTAAGAAAAAAATAGAATTTCTCCCATTCCAGTGCCAGTGTGTCTTGACCCTTGGACTCTCTTCTTCCTCCCAGAAGTGACTAGGATGCTTTGTTTGCTTCATTTTCAATTGAATGAGTGAAAGAGTCTTGTTTTTTCTCTTATTTCAAGTATCTCTTTTCTCTTTCCAAGCATAGATTACATTGCTTGGTTTCTCGATTGAAGCATTTATGTGTTTGGTTGGTTCGATTCAAGGAAGAAGTTGATTTTAGTTTCATTTATCATTCTTTGGATTTGATTGATGCTTGTTTATTCGAAACTATGAAATTTTCATTAAAGTGCTTTATGTCAAAGATTCATTTTGCATTTTATGAAAAGAAGAACATCATTCTAGTTTACTTATGTGAAAATATTGCATTAGTAGCGTCATTAAGAAGCTAGAATTGCATCAACGTAGGCATGAGAAATGAAATGAAACTTATTTTGTTTTTAAGGGAAGATTAAGTGCATTTAGCAGATTTATTAGAGAAAGATTTCATTCTTTGATTGTTACATTGGTTTTGTGTTCCCTATCTTTGAATTAGTGTTAACTTTCATCGAAGAAAGATCTCTTTTCTCATATAGTTGCATGTAGGAGTTTTTCAAATGATAGCAGTAGGGTCTTGTAAGTGAAACCTAATTCAAGATCAACTGTTAAAATTTATTGAATTAATGTAAGGAAGCATTGAAACTTAACGCTCACATTTAGTGGTCTAGGTTAGAGAAGTGTTCTGGCGTCTCTAAACCTAGTAGTTGTCGTTCACCTCAGCACTTGATAGCACTAGTATGGACTTGTGCTCCTCGTACCATCATATATATAAAGGAAGAACCCACTAGGTATGTAATCCTTTATCCATAGGAAGCCAAGTCTGTGGCCTTGTAAACATGGTACACCGAACACAAAACTCGAGGAGATTACCTACCTATACTTCTTGGTTCACCGAGAGGTATTCTGCAGTTCATGGTTACTTGGTAATCCTTTGCACCTAGAGTACCCTAAGTAGTCATTTTTGATCTTTACTAACTCTTTAAATTTGAAAAGATCATCGAGCACTTGTCCTTTTGAGCTCATTAACTTCAAAAGCGACTAGAGTCATATTTCATCCTTTTCTCGACTCTTAAAACATGAAAAGGTAAAGTTTTGTTTTAGTGTTCTAATATTAACTTCCCACAAAATATTCCTGGTAAAAGTTATCTTCCCTAGTACTTCTTTAGGGTTGATTCCAATGGCAACATTTCCAGAGTCCACCAATCAAGTGTTCCCCTGGTCCTTTTCTTTCTTTTGGAAATTTTGGTGCTCCTTATATGGAGATGTTTCCCCTTCTAGGGTTAACCATTGGTTTACCTATCTGGTTGTTTTTGACCTCGATGGTCTCGAGTGTCCCGACTCGTATCCAAACATCTCCTTCATTTGAATCATGTCATGATGATTCTAAGGTTGACCCCTCACCTTCTTCCCCTATTCCTTCACCCTCCTCTTATACTTCACCTGGTGAAAGTTTTAAATATAGTAACTAGGAGGCTAATAAGAAGAAGAAGAAGACAAAGAAGACAAAGAAGAAGAAGTCAGATAAGCAAGAGGCCAATCGTGTGACTGCTACTCCAAATGCAGCTCCTGTAGACAAACCTTTTGATCCTCCACAGAAGGTTAGATTCCCTTGCAAGCTGTGTAAGGGTGACCATCTCCTTCGAGACTGTCTTGGTATTCCCAGAGTCTTAGAGGTATAGTCTCAAAATATGGATCGATCATCCCCATCGATCTCTAGAGATCATGTCGAAGTTGCACCCTTAGTTAGTGATGGGAAGAAGAAGGGAAATATTAGATTCCCCTGTCGGTTATGTGAAGGAGAGAATCTTCTTCACCTTTTTCCTCTTATGGATGAATCTTCCAAAGTTTTTGAAAACCTTATAGCTCCTCAACCCTAACTTCCTGTTGGTTATCATAGGCTTTCTTCTGACCTTATCCTGGTTGGTAAATCCCTAGTCCAAATCGAGTCTTCGATTAAGATCTCGTAAGATCCCAGTCGAGTCTTTTCTGGATCTCGAAAGTGGACCTTTATTCCATCCACCTAGCTAAATGAAATGAAGCTTGGGGGGCATGCACCTCGTTTGATTCATTATGTTGGGGCATGCAAACTTATAACAAGCATAGTTTTTCATTTCAAGCTTGTGAAAACATGAAACCAAATCAAAGCAGAGTTCTCCATGGTTCAAGATTTTGTAAAAATGAACCCATGCCCAATTTACATCTCGTGATTGTCATTTTTACCAGCGAATTTCTACTAGATGAGCCTTGGTTGTTTCATTCCATCACCACCATCTCTTTGGCTGATCATATGCTTTCACTTGGTTGTTTCCTTTCCTGAGGGACCACAACGATGAGTGGTTTTATTAGCCAGCCTCTTGACCATTACATGGTTTGAGCAGTTCCACCATTGCTAGAACCAGTTGCTACCCCTTATACTACTCGTTCCTCCAGGACAAGTCATCTTTAAGCTCTTTTCTAACTTGTAAAAGATGAAAATATTGCCGAGTATTTTTCCCTTTTTGACTCATTAAAGAGAATAAAATGGGTGGTCCGCTTTCAAGCTCTTTTCCAGCCCTTTAAACACGAAAATATTGTCGAGCTCTTGTCATTTTGAACTCGTTAAAGGTTGTGAAACATGGTGCGTCCAGTATACGTTTCCCCCTTTTCAGGCTGGGATGCACTATTTACGAAAAATGTACTCCTTGACTGAAATGGTCAAGCAGTTCTCTCAAATATTATTTTCTACCTTTTCAGGCTCGAGAGACACAAATGTACAAAAAAGGGACCATGTGGAGTTTTCTTTTCCGCGTCTTTTTCAAACTCTCTAAACATGAAAACGATATCGAGTTACACCTTTGTCGAACTCGTTAAAATATTAAACGACATTGGATTCGTCACCATGACAAACATGAGCTTATCCTTCCTAGGGCTTGTTAAACTTACTAGGTCGGATTCGTCTGAATGATGAACTTACAGTACAAGTTCCCTTCAAGCTCGCGGTTAAAAAATGATTGGGGTACCTACCAAAAATGGTGGGGGAAAATTTGGAAATCTAATGTTGTGTAAGCAACTCACTCTTGAACATGACACTTTCTGCTTCGTGTCGAGTTGGGACATCCTCCTTTGTATCGTTGACCTTCTTGGGTTGGGCTGTTCATTTTTTCCTTCCATTCAATCTCTACCATGTCATCATGACCACCAATCCTATGGATCCAAAAGCTGCCAAACTTCCAGTTGTGTTGCCGATATGTTCAAGAGTTGTCCTTCTGTAGTTACACTTACCCTTGATTCTCTGTATCGTGAAAAAACATTTTGCATCCCTTTGTCTTGTGTCAATGATGTGGGACACATTATGGCCCACCTTCGACATGGTCGCTTCCTGTCGACTTCAACCCATTATCTGGGAAGTTGACCGAGAGACTCCCTTCTAGTACCTTAGAGCTTGCATGCCCTAATCGCAAGTTCTTCGCACTCGACGACAAGTTCACATCATTGGGTTTTGAACAAAGAGATTTCATGGGTGTTCGACTTCAGTTCCTCTATTCACATTCCATGGATTGTATTGATAGTATCTTGAGGACCATTGTCATTATTGGTGGTTTATCTCGTGCTTGTTAACAGTTTACATCATTGAATGTTAATTAACTGACTTTCTAGCAAGTTCGACGTCAACACATCTATTCACATGTTAGGATTTGTACTTTGATCGGGTTATGTTGGAGTGCAAGACCCTGGATTCAGATTGCAAAAGTCCAAGTTGCGAATTAATGTGACATGATTATGTTGATATACATGTCTCTTTTAGATGGATGGTTGTGACCATACCATGAGTTATTGGATGGTTATGACCATACCTTGGTTCCATTTGATCCTCTTTAACGGATGGCTGCAACCATGCCTAGATCCATTAACATGATCATTCTCTGGATGGTTGCGTCCATACCACAATTCATGTATCATTTGACAAATTTTTCAGTTATGTATATGTATTTGTACTTGCTTTCAGTTTTTCCAACACCAGACTACAATTCCCCACACTGATCCATAAAGCATTTCATCCCTCACTCTAGTTCGACCTTCACGCTTTAGGGAGAATATGTTACATAGCATTTTGTCACTATCCCTGTATGCCCCGTTCCTTGATCCTGGAGGACCTATACAGTGAACTCTACATGCTTTACCTTCATGAAGAAACTCCCATTGTGTCCCTCTTCATGAGCAGAACAATTCCCTTTTTCACCATTTCCCCAAAATCTTCTGTTTTTCTCAATTTACAAGACCAATGCTAATGACCCTTGTCCTCCTCGCACCGATATGAAGGGATTAAAAATATCCATAACATTGACTGGAGTGATTGAGCTTTGTTCCAATCGTGTTGATCCTCTTATGGAAAGCTTTTTAAAGAAAGAGTCAAAGCTTCCAACTCTAGAAGCTTCGTAACGGAAGTTTAGTAAATGGTTTGGTCGGATGGGGTCGAGGATGTCAGTTTGGGCTCCTTTCCCCTATAATGATGGAACTACCTCAAGAGATAAGACCTTCTCCCATGAGAAGAGGATCCATCTCCCATCCATTCATGCTATATAAACCTCCATTTTTCCCAAGCACAAGCTAGTGTTAGTGTTGAAGTGTTAATGTTGGTATCCTAGTGCTAATTAAGTTTGGAGTAAACAACAAGCTATTCTTAGTGGTAGCTCTTTAGGTGTATGAGGGAGAAGTTTGAATTTAGATTATTGTGAAGCCTAAAGGGAAGAGACCTAAAACTACTATTGTTGAGGCCATCATGGAATGCTAGTAGAAGTGTGTGGGAACCTAGTTTTGTCAGAGGAGAATGGCAACGTCAAGACAATGGTTGTAATCTCTTCTTGATTCAATATATATGAAACTATTGATTGATTTCCTACATGATGTGTCATCTTACATGTTCATGGCTTAATGTTTCTTGACTTGATAAGTAGGTTGAATTACAATTTGTCTATTATCACAGTTGTTGTTTGTTGTTGTTTACTTGTTTCAGGTGTTTGAAGAAGGAAGCGAGAAATAGATGGAACAAGCAAGCAAGGAAATCATCAAACAAGATAAGTGTACTAAGAGGTAGGCCCTCTTAATTGGTTATAACCTAAGTAAATCTTCCATAGAATGTATCAGTTGTGGCTAGACCCATTATCGAGCTAGAGGAATTGTTTGTGTCTGCACTCATAATTTTACTTCACCATACTTAGCATGCACACACCCTCTTTCAAACAATAGTTTATTTCACTATCTTATGTGTCATGCATGTACCCTCTACCAAGAAATAGTCGGTATCACTGTCTCCTTCACTTTCATTCAACTTGTTCATCACTAATGTAAAGAAAGGGCGAAGGTGCCATATTTTTTGTCTTCTCTATTGCCTCATCATTGGGAGGACCACTAGCTGAGCAACGAGTGAAAAATATTAACACACACATTATACATAGATCATATATGTATTAGTAATGTGATGCATGTCTATTTTAGAGCAAGACTTCTTGGGAGCGATAACAGAAGCGGAAAGTGGGAGTAGAAGCGAGATGTGGGAGTGAAAGTAGGAGAGAGAAGTGATAGTTTCAAAAGCTCCCGAGATGGGATCGATTTTAGGAGTAAATTTTACATTATATATATATATATATATATATATATTAATATATTATATAAATTATATATTATATATAGATATATATATATATTATATATATATATATATAATATATATATATATATATATATATATATATATATATAATATATATATATATATATATATATATATATATATATAATAAATATATTATATTATAGATTGATGCATATATGTCAACAAAAGCATGTAGAATGATTAATTTGTGCTAAAAAAACATAAAAACATGAATTAAATCATATAACATCATTCATCTAGTAACTATAATCTTCATCATCAACATGTACACAAATTACAAGTTCTCATATATATAGCATATAAGGGTGCACATAACCAAAATAAGATAGTGTGCAATCCATCTTTGAGCCGAAAATACATCAACAAATAGGCTCCCGGTGGCCTCTAGCATCCAAAAATTTCATGCTACAATAAATACCTACATATCATCAAAATCATTGTATATCTTGAGATATTTTCCATTAATACCACCCTCTAAGCATTAACATAAGATAGAATAAATGTAGCATGTCAAGTCAATATTTTGTTTGAGTGACGCGTACATTTTTAGTAGTGTCATGAAAGAGGAATTTGACAACTAATTTCACTAACATCAAGGTACATAGAGGGCTTGGTTCTCTTGAATAAATATGAGTTCCATACCCTAGTACATGAAAAAATCCAATGGAAACATTTCAATCCCCCCAATCCTGAAATCCTGAAAAACTAATAAGTTTGTTGGATTTTGAGTGAGATCTAAAATTGTACTTTCTCCATATGAAATCTAATGAGGTTGGAACCACTCTCAAAAATCCTGAGTCATTTCATGGTAATGTTAAAAATTTAAGTAAAAGTTTAAGAATTTAATTACCATGAATTGCATGTCAACACTAGGGCCATATGTTTGAATATTAGGCTACTATGGACCTAATATTACCATAGTTTTTTATTTCTCCTTCCCACTCTCGATACTCCCAATGTACTCTTGAAACTCTACTTCTCTAGCCCACCTTTTTTTTTCCTCCGTTTGGCCAATTTATTGTATAAAAAATACCTTACAATACACATATTTCTATACAACATATAAAAACCCTTTACTCCCTATTATATGCTCAATATATTATTTCACTTTTTCCTCATTTTTTATGCCCCAATATGAACACACATGATATGGAATTGCTTTTTCAATGAATCCCCCTTGAATGACACAATTTTCGTTTAATCCCTTGAATTTAACATGCAATTGTGGAATAATAACTCATTAATATTCAATGAAATATAAAATGTGCCATGTTTTCCATTGGAACCAACTCCATCCATGATCTAAAAAACTATATGTGTGTCTTGATATGGATCATCATTGAGAAATCTCCAACTCCTTTGTATTTGTCTTCTTATTGATGGGAATTTTATGATTTCAAGGAATGGGATAGTTACATGGGACTTGGAAACAGAAGTTCCTATATTAATGTCGGTATTCAATTCTTTTTCTTTAGACATGCTTGTTGTTTTGAGAATTAATAAACTTTTTTAGGGCCTTGGTTGATTGAGCCTACTTATTTTTCCATTGCTACGGTATCTACTTTCTCTCTTCAATCATTATTTTGATTTCTTCTTGGGAAGGGCCATGATTCAAAACCCTAGTTATAACGGTTAAGTGATCACTTTCTCCTTTGATTGAGTGCTTTGTACATGGTTAATCATGATAATCCATCATCCCCATAAATATTTAAATCATTTGACTCATCATCATTGATCTCACCTGGGTGTTGGGAAATGTTCACCACAAATATGAAAGTACCTTGATCATGTAACAAACTACAAGGAATACACCAAAATTGAGCTTCCTAACCACTAGTGCTATTGGCCACAAGTGGGTTTAGGAATTTTTACAACATAAACCCTGTCCATGCAAACTGTCATCAATGTAATCATCAAACTCTAATAAAAATAAATTTCATGATAAATATTGTTGCAATACAAGTAATATTCTTACAGTTTGTCCCAATGCCTTTAAACATTCCACATTATGTTAGTCAATTGTGTAATAATTAGTATCACAGTCTTGTATTTTTCACAAAAAATCAATTTCAAACAAAAAATGCATCATACATTCATTACTGAGAAAACGTACATAAGAAACACTTATCTTTTAAATCTTGGGGCAACTAAGTTTGGGACTATTACTCTCTACCCAACCATAGATTGTTGCAACCAATTCTCTCTTGCATCTATCACCCCCAAGCCATATTCCAAAGACCGAGGGGCAATTTTCTCGACGAAATAACCACAACCTTCAGTTTCTCCAGGGACTCTAGAGATATCTCCACCTCCACCCTTCAACTGAGTAGCATGTAACAAGTGCACAGGGAATCAAGAGACTCACTGTCTCCACCATCAATTAAGTTTCAATCAACAACTACAAATGAATTGAGAGACTCATTGTGTCCACCCTTCGAAACCAACACCATGGTTCCACCCAACTTGGGGACTTCAGAACCACAAAAATCAAACATACAACAAAGAATCCATCCAACAGTCCTCCAAGATTTGTTATAAGAATAATTCCTGGAAAAATTCCTCCATCCTAATGCTTTAGGATTTGTTGAGGATTACCATCTCCACCCTCCAGCTACTAGGATTCGAGAGGAAATTTCTTCCCCACCTGGAAGGATCTCCTTCCTAACTTCTTTCCAATTGAATTTTCTCTTCCACTATTTTCTTTCATTCCTCTTCCACCATTTCTGCGTTCTCCCTCCCTGCTTCTTCCTGTGTTCCCTAATGTCCCTTTTTGTTTCACAAGTTGTGTATGGTCTTTCTGGCATGTCTCGTTGTGCCATGTCTCCCCACTCCCTTGGATATTGATTACAATCTAATAATCCTCTTGTGCTTTTGTGCTCTGGGCATAACCTCCTCAATGAAGCTGTCATGTCATTTATTTTTGTCCTCTATTGCGTGCATTTTTTTTTCTTCAAGGAAGCATGGCCCCTGTCCTCTTGTCCAACCTCCCCTTTAATGGTATGCTCCAATTTAATTAGAATGCATACCTACTAGCCTCTTTAGTTTTCATGGCAATTAAATCCCAAACAATTACCCTCCTCAGTCTCTAGAATCCATGTCCCATACTCATCCCATATTTATTTTATAAAGTATTTAAATTGCATGCATGGAGTTAAGTAATTGGGATGTTACATAAAATAATATTTTGTTGAATTTCATCCAGTGTCTAATTTTCATTTTTTTCACAAAAATGCATGCTACTAATAAGTATCTATGATCCGTTTTGTCATCCCATTTCTCCATGAAAACATATTCAAGTCATTTGCTGTTGAATTAGGATTATCTTTGATGCTTGGATGAAATTATTGCTATCCTCTCCACACAAGTTCAAATCCCCAAGAGTGACATGATGAACTTTAATGCCTTCATGATTACATGAGAAAAGCACTCTTAAGTGAGAATAAACTAGATTGACACGTCATATTCAAAGGAAAAATAAATAATATCATAAACACATCTTCATGATTTGGAGAAAACTTGGCAATCACATTCTTGGACTTTCTCCAATGGGACATTATTATTACCACATTATTTCCTTTAAAGGTTGGAAATTTAGGATGGCCTTCTCACAAATTTCATGGGGTTTTCCTTTTATGTTTGCAAATTTGAAATGCATATTCAAATTGACAATATAGTTAACCATAATTGGTTGAGTTACTTGTACTTATTCTTCAAAAAGATCTCATATATCCTCGATAACATGGGAGTCTAAGTAATCTTCAAAAATAGGGTTTTCCTTGATCATGTGAATTCATTCACTAGAGAATTTTTGAGGTCTAAAATGGGTCTCAAAACAAAAATGTACAACCAAAATGAACTTTATAAGAACCAATAAGATTCAAGATGATGATGTCAACCATGGGGATGGTTCACCATTTTTGGAGTAAAAAAATAAAAAGATTAAAAAAAATAAAAAACTATTTTTTCAACTTATCTCTCTATGATTTTACTCAAATTTCGAGTAGGATCACTCATTGGATGAATAATTTAATTCCTCATATAAGGAGTACCCATGTTGCATACTTTCAATGGACCCAACTACACGAAAAGTCGGGAATACATGAAAAAAGTGATTGCAATCATTTTTTTCATGCATTTGTCATTTTTCATGTAGCAGGGTTTATTGAAAGTATGTAAAATGGGTACTACTTGTATGAGGAATTAAATTATGCATCCAACGCGTGCTCCCGCTCAAAATTTGATTAAAACCATAGGGAAATATGTTGAAAATACAAGTTGAAAAAGTAATTGTTCCTTTTTCCCTCTAAAATTTGATGATTTAATCTAATCTTATTTTATTATTTCCAATATTAGTTTTAATATTCCTTAGGAGACCCCTTTTAGACCTCAAAATTTCTCTAATGGATGGATAAATATGTTTGTTTAAGGAATGGAAGGGTGCCTTGGAATACCCTTTGCATGGGTTCTTCATGTGGAGTCACCAAGCAAACTTAGAATATCATCAAAGGTTGAATAATAGGGATCCATTATCGTTATAGTAATATAGTGGTGAACCTTCATGCTTATCAAATGGGTGACCTAGATTAAGATATGCATTTTGATCTATATAAGCTCTTGAGTGACTTGTGATTTCTAGGTTTGAGGCACTTGTGATTTGAGTGACAATACATTCAATTTTTGTATCATTTGTTAGATGTGTGACATGTGCTTTCGACCATCACAATTTATTGATGACAAATGTCTTACATGGTGAACATCAGACTAAATGTTACATTAAATTGATCTAAATGGCTAGTGTCACCCTTTTGTTGATTTTTTGTAGCTATGGCCAGTCTTCATATTTTATATTTTAGCCCTTGTAATGTATAAAGAATTTGTAAGACGTGTTATTCATGTCATTTTCATTGTCTAACCCTTGAAATAATTTATATAAGACATGTTCTTCATGTCGGATTTAAAAGAGAAATTTTTGAAATTTAAAATTTGAATTCTTGGCTCCAAACTAGTCAAGTCAGCCCCAGTGAAGAGACACAACCATTCGTGAAGGAAAAACACTGTATAAAGGAATTCAACATCCCCCAAAAAGGCAACATTCAACCTCACACAAGTAAAGATAGTTTCTCGGCATCCAAGTGAAGGACAAGAAGGATGAAAAGATAAACAAAGATCAACTTTCTCTCTCTCTACTAGCTCGTACATATGTTTCATGGCAGTTTTTTGGGCAACATGTTCTCGGAAGGACAAATTTATGGGCAAAATGGGAGGCCAAATTTTGACAGAAGGAAGATCAAATCAGGCCGAGTTGCCAAGAAGATTGGGATAGATGAATTGTTGTTGACCAAATTTGACCATAAGTATTATTTGTTAGTTTGACCTCATAGTTAACTAGCTACATTAAATGTATCTCTAGTTGATTTGAAGAATTTCTCTAAGGAAAATGTTGTTAGGTGTTCCCCCCAAGTGGTTTTTCCCAGGATAAATCTCGTGTTCTTTTGTGCATTGTGATCTCCATTGTCTTTATGGTTTTATGGTTGAATTTCTAAATGTATTTATTTAATGATAAACTAGAATTGTTAAAATAAAATTAATATTATTGAAGTAATTATCAATATTTCAGAAATTAGTGCTTGTAACTATTACTTGAAAACTTGACACCTTCAAGGTTATTTACGTAACATATTATTGTCAGTGATTAAGTTTTCAATTTTTTTTTTAACTCGCAATGTAGTAGCATGCACTCAGAAGACTAGTGTGATCATTTTGATACTTCGCAAATGTCTCATTGGTGTATCATTAAATCAAATTGTACTATTATTTTGAGTGTTATGTTTTTGTAAGATATTGTTGGACACCTAATCCTAAATGGGTTAGTGTGGAAGCCGAATGGACAAAAGGAGTCCAAGGGACCTTGGGATGTGAAACCCAAGAGTCACACATTGTACTATAAATGTATATCAAGTGTTAATAAAAATTGAATTGCATGATTAATCTTTTACATCTCTCTTGCTCCCCATGTGTGTTTAACATGGTATCAGAGCCATGATGTGTGGCCTATGTAGTTTTCTCTCTCAGGGTTTATCTTTTAGTTAAAAAAAAAAAAAAAAAAGATGTTGTTATTCCCTAAGCAACTGGTCTGAGTTGCCTTGAATAGCGTTGGCCTAGCCTTCATTACCTGTGCTCTGTCTGCCACACCTGCACTGCCTCTGCCATAATGCATCTGCCCTGACATAATGCGCTGCCTCTGCCACACCTGCGTTTGACAGCGATATTTTTCATGTGTTTCTATGAATGTTGCCACTGTAACTCCCGTATTTGTCATTGGTTTCCATTATTCTACTAGTTTTCTGCCCCTCTCCTTTGACAGAAAATCTGTCCTGAAATAACCTGCCTCATAACGCATCTGACATGTCTGACATACGTTAATTCTTTTGAATAGCGTTGGTTCATGATTGAAATGAAGAGGGAAATGTATGTATAGGATTTCGCGTGCCAGCCTGCCCGACATTATTTGCAGTAGCTCATTCCAAGTCTCGACAGTATATGCCATACAATCCTTTATTTTTAAAACGCTAGAATTTTAAAGTGGTATACGAGTAATATACGCTGCTCTTAACATCTGTTTTCGGAGCGAGTTGAACTACATTTGAACTGCGTATTGAACTGTTTTTGAATTGATATATATTGGTAGCATAAGTTATATGCGGTGATATATGTGTGGTTTTGGATGGTATTTGAAAACGATTCAATAGTATTGAACAACGTCATGGGTTTCAAAGTGTGAACCTTGAATTCGTGGTGTTTCCTTTTCATTGACAGTTCTTAATTACAAGAGAGCTTGTCGTTTCATGCAGCAGAATTTGAATGTCGATTTTTATTTGTCGTAGTTGTACACAAAATCATTGTGGAAGCCCAAAGTTATCATATGGTAGGGATCAATTTGGAAGGCCAAATCCCTTGTATATTGTTTTGAAGAAGCTCTCTTTGATTCTGGATGTGTTCCCGAGATTGGAATCGCAGAAAATTAGAAGTCCAAGACTTACATCCTTGAAGGAAATCAATTTTATCTGTTGAGAACCATATTGCTGCTCCCAATGAATCTAGGGTCTTAGGATGGTTCAAAAATCACTGACATGGTACTGAACAACACTGTCTCTTTATTATTTTACGATTAGTCTCTTCTGCTTCCTCATTCCGAGATTCCTACCGCATGCTTTCAAGAGATACTTCAAGGAAAGAGCTGACATATACTACTACAAATTTTTGCCTCAATAACCTAGTATTTCAGTAGACTTTATTGTGGATTGAATCTTTATCATTAACCTGGAAACAAATACAAACTCCAAAGTATTCAAACTTTTCTATTTTTGAACTTGGCTTTCCAAAGCACAAGTCAGAAATTTGCAAGAAAAGTTTCAATTGTATGCTGATTTTCAAGGAAAAGTTGGCGAGATTGAACCTTAGAAGAAAGAGAAGGCACAGAAGAAATCTGAATGATTCACATTCTATATAAATCCAAATGCTGTATTGAATGGGGCATGTGTAGTTTTTTTCATTTAAATCATTTGAATGGTACGTATCACAGCTGCAGCCACCATTTACATATTACTTTTGTTTGAACCCTCCTATGTCACAACGTGTGCCTGAATCTCTTGCAAACAAGGACAAAGATGAGTACAGGTGTGTTTCATTGTGGTATAATGTGAGTAAAGCTCCCTGAGTTGTGACCGTAAGGGAAGAGATGAACTTCGCATAGAATCTGGAATTCTGATTCAAAGACTCTCTTCCAGCATTGTTTGGGTAGACTAATGATGATCATTACAGCAACCTATCAGTAAATTTATATGCATCTCTTCATTTATTATTCTTGAGTACTGAAGAGATCAAAATTATATTGATGTTTAAATAATCTTGAGAATACTGGCATCAATGGTGAAAATGTTGAATAAGTGGATAACATACTTTAAATTACAACTTCCGTATTTAGGTCGTGCTACTGTTTGTTAAGAAGAGATGTTTGAACCAATGTCTGCAAGTCAAAATGGGGTTTACATAACTTTGTTAAGTTGTTATGATAACTCAAGGGTGCATTTAACTGAATCCAACACATGCAGGAAGAATTTGTGATGGTGTATAAACACATGAGGAATGTTGGTGATGAAATGAATGAGGGACTTAAGGCATAGTTCTGGTGTTATGAAGCATTCAAAATCTGATTGATAAATAATTTGATGTTTTATGAATGATTATTGTGGATTTTGGTTTTATAACCATAAATATGAAAGAAAACTTCCGCATAAAGAGTGAATTAAAAAAGAGATTGTCTAATTTTGAATTGGGCAAAATAGAGCATGTATGTTTATAAGCATAGAAGTTGTGAAGATCCTGGTAATGCAGGTTCTGATTTGAAAGTGAAGGAGAACTTGAAGGATCCAAGCAAGTTTGCAGTTGTTGTTGCCCCAGTTGTAGTATTAAAACTCATTATAGTCTCTGTCTACATATATATATATACTGATTCCCTGATTCATTTGCTGCATATTTATACAAGATATTGCTGTGTACTGTACGTGGATATTGCTTTTCTGCATTAAGTAATAATTGTGATCAGTTTTTAAGTGACATTGAAGAAAAATGGCCAGAATCAGTGAAGTATTAGAGTTCATGAAAACTATTATACAATCTACTATTGATGACACATTACAAATCAGCAAAGGATCTCTTTCAGAAATTCAGACATGTCTACAAAATGCACAAGAAAATATAGATTTTTTACAACTTGAATCACAGCTACAGCAAGAAGAGCTACATCAAAATAGACACCATTCTGAAACTGTTTTTTTCAGAACATTGAGACAAACACCCATCAGCAGCATGTTACGGTTCATTCAAATTTAGTACCAAACAAAGTAGCAAGGTTACATGCAGATGCAGAAACTCAGTCTGCTCTTCCCAAGCCCATCATCAGACCTTGGGAACATCTTGTCCATAACAAGCACAGAACTGGTCTTGGATATGACAAGGACTTTTCCTTTCATATTCCAGACTATGCCAAGCCCATTTAGTTTCAGAGTGCTGGATTCATTCTTGACAGTTCACCTGCTCCTCATGACAGTTTAGCTTCAGTTGTTCCAGACTCTGCCCCTCTTCCACAGCAACAACAACAACAGATCGTGAAATGCCAACATTGTGATCGAGTTGGCCATTTGAAAGATCACTGTTTTGATCTTCATCCATGTAAGCACTGTCATAAAACCACCCATTCTTCACACAGATGCTTCAGCAACAAACATCCTGCAACAACAAAGATTCATCTTGGATGGATCGCTTCTTGGCAATGGCCATCAATAGCCAAGAAGATATTCCAAACACATGTTAGAACTTGTTCCAGAGTATTGAAAAATCTTGCAGTTGAGTTTTCTCCATCATCTCACCTTGTATCTGATAGGGGGGGAAATGATGGTCATCTACAAGCTTCAAAGTCACATCAAGCGAACCTGAGCCACAACCTGCCACACCAGTTTCAAAGTTGTAGCCAAAGACAAAGATTCCCGTGAACATGCCTTCAGTTGGAAATCTGGGACACTTCCTCTAGCAGAAGACTTCAGCTTCTTGCCAGTTTTGGAAGAGTTCTGGGAACTAAATTGAGAACACTTCCTCTAGCAGAAGACTCCAGCTTCTTGCCAGTTTTGGAAGAGTTCCAGGAATTTCATTAAGCATTCCAGAGTTGTTGGTCATCCTTAAACCATCACAGGTTGAGACTTCCCTTTTCAGGTTGAAGTTTTACCTTTTATGCGGGGTGAGACTTCCCTTTTATGGTTGAAGGTTTCCCTCTTTAAAACAATAGGATCACTTCCTCTAGCAGAAGACTTCAGCTTCTTGCCAGTTTTGGAAGAGTTCCGGGAACTGCACTAAGCGTTCCAGTGTTGGTGGCCATCCTTAAAACACCG
>APFE031666199.1:113782-142948 GCA_000404065.3 Pinus taeda
TTTTGTATTTCAGCTCTCTTCTTGGACTCATACATAACCCTTCGGATTAAGGGGGGGAATGTTGGACACCTAATCCTAAATGGGTTATTGTGGAAGCCGAATGGAAAAAAGGAGTCCAAGGGACCTTGGGTTGTGAAACCCAAGAGTCACACATTGTACTATAAATGTATATCAAGTGTTAATAAAAATTGAATTGCATGATTTATCTTTTACATCTCTCTCGCTCCCCATGTGTGTTTAACAGATATATATATATATATAAGATATTATTTATTTGAAACACATTACAAAATTTGACTAATTTTACTATTTTTTAATATGTATATTTAATTTTTTTACCTTTACATATTCTTCACAAAATTTTAACAACTTTTAAACTAACATAATCTTATCACAATAAAATTTGATTGAAATAATAATTAAAAACTAAAAAAATTAAGCCATCTTCAAAATTTAACCCTAAAATTCCCATCAAGATATTATCGCACCAAAAAATTGCATACAATTTTATTCATATAGTTATACCTTCAATTTTGGTCATCAGTTATACCTCTCTGGTACATGTCTTTACATATCTCCTGAACAATTTTGAATAAACAATGTTCGCATAGTTTGAAGGGGTACTATGAGCTCATGGAAAACTTATGATAAGTGTGCTTGGTTCCATTCACTATTTCCCGGGATATAACCAGAATTAAATGCACAATGATGAAAGTACATTTAGTACAATAAACACCAAAAAGGAGTAGGATAACGGACTGACAAAAAACCCTTCGTGTTTTGTGCCTGCTCGCCATTAGCGAGGCCCCTCCGATGATCTCCTCCGTGACATGGGCCTTGTGAATGAAACAAACTTTTATCCATTGTGAAAAAAAAAATTCTCCATCTCCAACTCTCCATCGACATCTTTGTCCCCGTCACCGTCCACGTAGTTCCATTTGCACACTCGCTAGCTACAACGCGATGACTTACCTAACTCACACAGCCAAACAGTGAAACAAATTAATGGGGGATTATGTAATCGTCTGGTGAGCCTCCCTTTCCTACCTTCTATATTTTAAATTTCATTTTCTCCCTAGTCATTTTGAAACCCCTGCACCCTTAGACAGATAAAATTGATATTCAACACAATTATGTTTTCATTGATTGGATTGCAAAAACTGCTCCAATTTCCCCTACTAGGTTTGCTATCTTCCATTTTCACATGAGCAACGAAGTTCGACATCACTCAGATTGTAAATTAAAAATAGGAAATTTATGTTTAGCTTTAAATTTCTTTAGTGGAGTTAAAATGGAAGAAGACTCATAAACCTGTAGTTAACATGTAGTTATCATCCTTTTTTGTCCTACCTACACAGATTCCAACTCTAGCTATAAGCATACTGTTTATTTTTCTGTTGTTTTTTATGGTGTTAGTCAAAACCCAATTTGTAAAACCCTTCCACAGGAACTCTATTGTGGTTCTCATCAAATCATATTTCCTTACATTTCTTAGCAACAATACACAACGGGGGATTCATTTTGGGTATCATATTATTATTAGGCTATTATATAATTTATGCATACTATTATATAAAGGAAATGTTGTTCTGGGTTGCTTTTTAATTTACGCAGATAATACTGTATTGTTTGACCAACTCCCTACCAGAAATAACAGAGCGCACAATTGGTTATTGATTGTCAAGGGTTAGGAAAGCACCAAAATTGATTTTGAAAATTCCACTGGTTCATTGTTGCAACAATAAACTGTTTGACCGCTGCAACAAATCACTATTTTTCTGTTGCATAAACTCGTTGGTTGAATGGTGCAGCAACTCGTTGGTTAGCCGTTGCGGAAACTCGTTGGTTAAACATTGTGGCATCTCGCTGGTTAATCATTGCAACAACTCGCTGGTTAATTGTTGCAGCGACTCGTTGTTTAACCATTGCGGAAATTGATTGGTTGACCGTTGTGCCAGATTGCCATTTTATCGTTGCTGCAATCATTGGTTGACCGTTGTGGCAACATGTTGGTTCAACTTTGCAGCAACTCGTTGGTTCACAATTGTGGCAACTCACTAGGTCACCATAGTGGAAACTTGCTAGGTCACTATTGTAACATATTTCTAGGTTACCATTGCAATAAATCCTTGGGTCACAAAATGGTAAAGCAAGTCAAATGGGAAACAATCATTTCCCTTCTGGTGCAAGACCCTAAAGAAAATATCATCGTTTCTAGAAAGGATTTAGATTAGCCTGAAGTACATGGAGAAAACATGGAGATTGATTGGATTACAAAAAGCCCTTCAAATAGAATTTGAGACTTTATTAGAGGAGAGTAAATGAACCCATATGCTCCATTTTCTTTCACCTGGGTAAAAAATAAATTCCCAGGCTCAAGGCCTACTACTTCCTTCCGATATGAAGTGTAAGTTTTTAAGAGATGCATTGTTTAGATGTTGGTATTAGTAGTGCTCGATCATTTTTCATATGTATTGGATTTTCAAACATTTTTATGCAGATATTCTTCTTCATATGGCCCCGATGATAGAAGAGGACAAAATGAAATGAAGTGAAGATCCTCATCTGTGAAAAAAAAGGTTGCCAATGCCATTTCATTGTAAAAGTTATGGTTCAAATCCCCGAGATAGTGATAATAACATGTAACACGTATGATCATAAAGATAGCCAAGGATGGCCTTGTCATGGCCAACATGACACTTCAGGTGATGCTAGGTCCTTGCATCAACCAAAGTTATAAAGGGACATGGTTTCCAATGTAGAGAGTTGTTTCTTCTTGGAAGTGTTGATTGACTCAATATGCAAAATGCATGTTAAAAAATATGTTGACATGGATGCCACAACACGAGATAGGGATTTATTTTTGTGTAGGAAAGATGTTGTTAACATCTATAATCATCTAATGAAAGGAAAGTATTAGTTTCATAAGAAGGATGAAATGAGTGTGAACCTCTGGTATAAAAAACACCAAGATGATTTTTTCTTTTATCAAAAGCCTAATGGTGAAGAGATCCCTTTATAGCTGGAATTTAGATGAAGTGGATGTTGGAGACCATGGTGAAGCTATTGAATAATATCTTAATAACCACGGATTCAACATTTAACACAAATAAATATGGGTTGAGTGTATTAAGAATGATTGATCTAGTACAATAATTTGATTTGTAATGATTGATAATGATTAATGAGCTAAAGTTGACTTCATATGTTTTTGAATGTGGTAGTATCAGTTGTACACACTCGCAGTGTTTGATGAGCAACAAAGTGGGGTCCCAATTGCATGGGTGGTGGCATCACATAATAATCAAAAGACATTTCACTATGGTTGGAGCAATTTATGCATAAGTGTCACCAAGTTGATCATAGTTGGAAATTTAATGCCTTCATCGTTGATGATGCATTGGCTGAAATCAATGCTTTAAGGTAACTTCAATATTATTATTTTACATAACTTGTATTTATTCTAAAAAGAACATTCTTGAAATGAATTGAATATGGCAAGAGAATCACAAGGTGCAATGTTATCTTGTGTGTTTGGAACGTACGTCGTGCATGGCTAAAAAATGTGAATCGATTGTCCAGTAGTTCAAAAATAGCATAAGAGTTGTTTAGTGATTTGGATTTAATTATGAATTATTGTTCAAGTGCTGAAGTTAGCAATGAAATTAATGATTTCTTCAAAAAAATTGCTAATGAGGAGAAGTTCCTAGACTATTACCACAAGAATTGGGTTATCGGTGACAAGATTTGTAAGTTGAAAAACTTTTTCTTACATTCCTCTTTTTGGTTTTCATACAGATGAAATATCTTCACTAACCCAACTTTTCTGCAATTAGGGATGTGGGTAAAAGGTTGTCGAGATTTCCCCATGCAAATCAAGAGACAAACAATGTTGTGGAGTCATATCATTGTTACCTAAAGACAAACTTTCTATCTTATAGAAGAAAGAAATGTGCTTATAGGATGGATTGGTTTATATATGTTCTTCTAACAAATGTTGAACCCTATTATCAGTTTAAGGAAATTCTATAAAAGGAAGGATTTTTGAATAATTACAAGAAAGAGAAACAATTTGAATCATCAATGGAAAAAGAAAAAACAATTCCATATAGTGATTGCAGCCCTCATGAGAAAGTGTCTCATGTTTTTTGGGTGAGGAGTCAACCTAAACCTAATAAGCTATATCTTGTCACTCGTCATCACATAAATTTCTTAACTTGTTATTTACCATGGTCTATTTGTGGCAACATTTGCAAGCATGCCATAAAGGTGGGTTGGTTATTTTCTCATTCAATGGATTCAAACCAATTAATAAATCATCAAAGAAATATGGATTCATACAATGACCCTCCTGAGATAAATATAGAGGAAATATCGGATCTTGGTGAAGATGCGAACGCATTTGCCATGGATAGTCACAATGTTGATGTAAATGTTGAAGGACTTGAGTTGGCCAAAGAGGAGTTATTTGGCTACATAGACCTACTTTGAAATTGTCCTCCTGCTACTTTGACCAAGAATCATTGAACAATTTATTTCTTTGGTTAAAAAATGTTGGATGACGCCAAAAATCTTCATATTATGGATTATGAATTCATGTGTGGGTTGGGTGTTTTTGAGTCATCTTTGAAGAGGAAGAAGAGTTTCCTAAGCCCCAAAAAGAAAATAAAAACAAGCAAACAAAATGCAAGATTGGAAATAGACTTGAATATCATTGTAGATGAAGATGAACCATTTGAGTTTAAACAAATCAACAAGTGAGGTCGCCCTCGCTCCAACAATGCATGGTTTTCCACGTTTTTTGATATATTTGTTTTCAATTTGATTTTAATATTTATTAGTGTATTACATGTATTTAATGTATTATTGTTTTGTTGAATATGTTCATGTATGTTCGGTAGCTGGTAAGGATATGTTTGTTGATTTGGGAAATTTGTCTAAATTGTCATTTAAGGTCAGTAAATAACTCCATGCATTTACACCAAGTCTTTCAATACATCGATTATTTTATATGTTATGGAAGATAGCTTTCACGGGGTTGTTCCATACTTTCATTATGATTGCATACACTGGTTTCTAATAATGAATCTGATATATAAATTGGAATAACAACAATGAAAATATAACAAAATTTGTAGCGGAAATGCAATAAAATTGTAAAAAAACATGTAGAACAAAATTATACCATTTTTTTATAACTTCTCAATTCTAATGGTCATATATTATTGGAGAATAATATATATTAAAACATCAAATATTATACATTTTCTGACTAAGACTTGCCGCACCAATGGCAATGAGTGTCAATAACGGTTAACTAGTGTGCTAGCAATATTGAGGGAGTGAATGTCAGCAAGAACACAACGGTCACTCTGAATCTGAGGATGAAGGGGGGTGTTCCTGAAGATTGATGATACTGTAATCACTATGTTTTGCTTCATCTAGATGAAGATACCCTGTTGTTTCCATAACTTCATTCCAACATTGATTTTTTATTTTTATTTATTTATTTATTTTTATTTATTTAATATATTTTTTATTTTTTTTAGGGTATATGACTTTTTAAAGATCCTTGTTGGAAGCCAAATCATTGGATATCGAAATCTAAGACCAATCCAGTTATTCCCACAATGTTCCATGGAAATAATATAGTTAGCAACCCTTGTTAAGACTATATTTAAGTTTAGGTAGTTAGATGGATCTTTATTTCAAGTTTGTTTTCCCGAGGCATCCCACCTTGCTTTACATCCTTATCATGTGCCGATATCTAATATTTGAATCTAATTTGTGCAATATGAAATGGCTTGCTACCTATTCCTGGTGATAATCTCTAATTCCTCTAACAAACTTGCCAACTCTTGTTATTCTTGTATCACCTGTATAGGTATTTCATATTATCCTCTAACCCACAAAATTCTCTTAGAATTTTGTTTAAAAATTTTAAGAGCTTCCACCCAACTGGCCTGATTTCTCAAACACGATACAAAGGCTTTCAATTAGACATCCCCTACATAAGGTTTGGGATTCCATCTTTTGTTAACATACAACAAAAAATTGTGTTGGTACAATTCATAGAGCAAGTATTTTTCTAGATTCATACAAGCCATGTATGCTTCTATGAAAAGATTTTTGTATTCAACCTGGAAAGGCTTAATGTTGATGATAGCATTCTTTTTAAACATCAACAATATTTTTTCCAAGTACACATTGTAATTGGTTGAAGAATTCTTGCAACTAAGCACACCATCCATTAACTGTCTGAGTTGTTTCTTCTGATTCTCCAACTTGGTCACCTTCCTTTGCAACTCAACCACTGTGTTTTTATGTTTTCCTTCAACTTTTTTTATATATTCTTCACGTCTTGCAAAGGTCATGAATTAAGTTTTTGTACAAATGGAAAGGTATTAGTTTTCCCTTATAAGAGGGTATACATAGGGCTAATTTATCCTTTGGTTCCTTATCATCTGTTTCAAGAACAGTGTCTTTGGTCACTTTGATCTCTAGTTCCTGATCCTCTATTTGAACAACAATGCCTTTGGTCAGTTTCATCTCTAGTTCCTGATCCTATGTTTGCATAGCTATGTCTTTCATTAGTTTCATCTTTGGTTCCTATTCCCCTATTTGCACAGTTGTGCCTTTGGTCAATTTCATCTCTAGTTCTCGATCCTCTGTTTGCACAACAATGTCATCAAATTTTTTGTTTTTTACAAGGGGTATATTTTCTTGGACCCCTAAAGAAGTTATATATGTATGACACCAATAGGTAGGGAGTCTCCAACTTGGGCCAATAAATTTAATCTTTCAAAACTTTATTTTTGTATGAGATCATATGTTAGGGTTTTAACTTTGCTTTGAAGTTGTCTATTTTTCATATGTAGAACCCTATTCTTCCTTAACAATGAAATATACAGAGGAATATATGAAGGGGTGCTTATTGTTTAATGTGCTTCTTTGTCAATTTTGGTGTAGTTGATTGGTCCTCCTAATCATCCCAATACAAAATTGAAATTGAGGCAAGGCCCTTTGATCTGTACTATTCGACTACTTCTTGTATGCACTCATAGTCAGAATCAACAAAGGGAACCTTCCCAATTTGTTCTTCTGTGTCAGCAAGGTGGTCAAATACTTGTTCCATGAATCCTTGTTGCATGCATCCTTGCTCCATGAATCCTTGTTGCATGCATCCTTTCTCCATGAATCCTTCTTGCATCAATACATCTTGTGGATGATTTTGCATAGAATCAGGGGAAACCTCTTTCATTGTTTCTTCTGTAAAAATGGGGAGGGTTTTAGGAAGTGTAGCAATAGAACCTCACTTTTTCTAATTCTACTTGGCTTTTGGCACCATTGATGGGTGCTTCTTGTATCCTCTCAATCTTCTAGAGGTAGGTTTACTCCCCAATATTTCTACTTCTTCATCATCATCTTGTTTGTCTCCTTTATGTGAGGAATTAAAAACAAATCCTTAGAAAACCTTGTATTTTGAACACTAGGTGGCACATTTTCCATATGGAAAGGTTCTGTGGGAATTTTTGCAGCTAGGAGGTCACAAGGAGGAGTTGCAACGGGGAGGTCATTGGGTGGAGTTGCAACTGATAGGGCATCCTCTGGCGGGGTAACAACATCAACATTCAATGGAATTCCAACTAGTTCATCCCAAGTTCTCCCTTCCCTTTCCAGCACACTAACCACCAAAATTTTAATGAGCTAATGGTGGGACAGGGATTCTAATGTCTGCTTTGATTTCTGTACCCATTGGGTCATATGATTTAGGGATTTTGCAAGAAAAAAAGGCATGTTAACCAACCTGCCATGACGCATGTGGTTTAAAAACCGGAGGTGTTGGTAACAAATAATGGCATACCTTCCTTCACACATGCAAATTTTATGGGTAAGGAATGCAATGTCATTCTAGGGTTGTGGTATTTTCTTCCTATCAAATCTTGTGATTATCTTCTGCAGTTGTTCACTTGCCTCGAGGAATTGTCGCAAAATGTCAAGTTGAGGTTTTTGGGGCATATACCACTATTCTCTCGTCTGGGGTAACCCTGTCAGTTATGAAATTGCTTCTTCTGTCACATGCACCACTATCCTTTCTACCTTAGATATGCCCTCCCTATAATGCATGGAAAATTGTAGATCTATGATGTCGTCATACCCCTGCAACTTGTGAATATACTACATCCTGTCAGCCTGCTCAAACAATGGTCTAATGTGTTGAAATGAAAATTCGTGTAGTGATTCTTTGACAGGTTCTCAGTGAACCCTTAGGCATCCCATATTTAGTCAGAGTTCAGAGTGGCTATGGATGTTTTTGGAAAGTGAAACAGTTTGAATGTGGGAGAACGACAAGCAATAAAGAGTTGAGGGTAAACATGTAATAATGGAGTCTAGTAATAATTAATGATGTAATCATGTGACATCATCTATTATGGTGTCCATTTGGCATCAACCATTCCTTGTTGTCGTGATCATGAGAGATTCCCCTTGTATTCAGTTAGGAGTTTCCACAATGGTGACCATTGGAATGGAGGGCGAGTTGCCGCAACCAATGCAATTGATTTGGGGCAGCCCTGATTTTCCATCATAATAATTTAAAGTTTGTTTAAGTGAAATTTTGTGGACCCATGCACCATTACACTCACTCCTTAAATTAATTGCCTTAAAAAGTATTTGTTACAATTTATTAGTTATCCTTGAATGCATATTATAATTTTGCAAGATTATCAAGTTAACTTCATTGATTTGTAGGTTGTTCATATTATTTTCACTGTTTTGCAGGCTTAGCTGTTGTTGTTGTCATGTATGTTAGAACGTGCTTCAATTCATTTCACTTGATCTTGTGGCTGAAGATGTTGATAATGGAGAAATTAACAACAATTGAATGATTTGTTTGGTTATTTATATAATTATGTCTCTTAAATGAGGTTGGATCTATGAATTGGAAAAATGGATGATATCACAATTGCATTTTCCATATCACCATTTGTAAAGGACAAATTAAATAATAATCATTGATCTATAAGCTATCTTTGTTGGCTTATAACCAAGGTTATATCACTTAATTTGTTATGATATGGGCTTCTTTAAGAATTTGAGTTCATTAGACTTGTATTAAAGGATTGTATACATTTTTCATGTGTTACTCAAGGATAATGAATGAATGAATGTTCATAGAAGTTGTTTTGTGTATTGCATCCTTGAAACTCCATTATTCTTTCCAACTAAGTATAAATTCCTAGACTAGCTGTGAAGCTACCTATGGTGATAATGGGACTTTATCAGAAGTTGTTGTCATGGCCTCTAGCTTTAGCCTATTCACTAGGCATGCTAGTTTTTGCAGCAGCAAGTTTAAAAACCCTAAGTTCCAAACCCTAGTTGCAGACCCCTATATGCGTTGTGTAGGATAAAACCCTAAGTGAAAAAACCTAGGTGGAAACCCTTGTATTTTTAATGATGTTAACCTTAGGTAATGAAACCCTAACATTGCTTGTTGAAGCTGAAAACCATAGGTGCATTGAAAAGCCATTGTTAAAGCAAGTCCTCATATGAATTGACGAAAGCCTAATATGACCTAAGAAAATGCATGAATGAATCCCTAAATTAATATGATAAGTGCATGAAATCCTAAGAATTCACTACGCCCTTACCCTAAGGGATGAAAAACACGTGGAGAAACCCTAGCATGAAAGATGACCTAAAAAGAAAATTTCATGCAGCATATATAAGAAGTACTAACATTATCCAAGGCATGTCAATATGATAGAAAAACCCTAGCTACAAGTTCAAAACCCTTGATTCAAAAATCTAGATTCAAAACCCTAAGTGCATTGTCTATGAGAAAACCTTGAGTGCAAAACCCTAGGTGTTTTTTCTAGGAGAAAAACCTAAGTGAAAACCCTTGCATTGTTAAAGATGATAACCTTGCGTAATGAAACCCTAGCATTGCTTGCTGAAGATGAAAACCCTAGGTTCATTGAAAAGCCCTTGGTAAAGAAATCCCTAAGATGCATTGATGAAACACTAAGATGACCTAAGAAATCAATGCATGAATGAAACAATAAATGAATATGGTAAGTGTATGAAATACTAAGTATTAAATATGCCCTTACCATAATGGATAAAAAACACTTGTGATAAAGACATTGTTAATGGATGAACAACACATAACATGAAAGTTTCCCTAGCAAGGCAATGTAAGAAAGAATATATAAGAAGCACTAACATTGTCCAAGACATGTCAATATGATGGAAACACCCTAGATACAAGTTCAAAACCCTAGAAACAATGTTGGGCATGGAATCCCCCCACGGCATGTTTTGGAGCTCAAAGCCCAAGTTTTGAGTTGATATTGTTGTAAATCTCTGCAAATTGCGGGCGTGAAATGTATGTTAAAATCATAGGGCTATCTGCCCTAGTTTTGAATGTAAAGTCATCCTACCCATGGTCCACGGACCATGGGATTGTATAAATAGAGTGAGGCTCTAAGTTGTAAAGAGAGATCGAACCTAATAGAGAATGGGCATGAAAGTTCCTAGAGATTAAGTCGAAGTACGAAGTATGTCTTGGGTCGTAGAGTAGGAAAAGGCTCTGCAATTGAGTGTGCAGAGGCCTAGTAGAGTTCGCAGCTGAGTGCGCGGACCCCTGTAGCTGAATGCACAGGGTGGAGTCGAGTATATAATTAGGGAAGAGATTAATAAAGAAAGGTTTTGTTACCAATTCTGTGTATTTGTTTTGAGTTATTATATGTTTGATATCATTTGCGAATATACTGTTTCTTTACTGCACGCACTTGTATGAATGGTGAATATTGTTAATTATAATTGAAAGCATACAAATAAGCTAAGTTAATCAACTAATATCGGATTACTAGTAAGGACTTGGGTAATAACACTGTTCAGCCCCCAAGTAGGGTTGCGCGAAGGCAGCAGCTTAGGCTACGAGGAACGGGTAAGTGCGTGTAGCGATGTACATGCAGGGTCGAACCATGGACCACTTGAAACCATCAGACATCTCTAGGGTGTGGAAACCTAGTTCTATTACCCTCCCATACTACTTCGGGTGAGACCTCAGTTTGCGCTCCGTGGAATATTGCCAAAAGGGCCAGTAGTACCAGGATTTGTTTGGCTAAATCACCTCTGAACCTGGGTCAAGCCCCAACAAGCCAACAAATGGTTCTGTTGCCGAGACTAGGATCTGCATAAGGGATGTATGATGTCATGTCACTAGAATCCAATGAAGAAAGAAATTAAAGAGTGGTTGGACAAAAAGATTCATGAGTTCGCAGCGCGGGAAAACAGGAACCCACGAGTATCAAAGGAATAGTGGTTAGAGCGCTACTTACATACGGAAATACATGAAATTTTCTTTGCATCCTTCCCATCTGAGTTGTATGGAGTGGATCACGAAGCTAGCAAATAGTCATGGAAGGTGTAGGCTCGACAAACTGATTGTGTGAATTCCAGAATTGGTGCGCAGACTAGAAGCATCAGAAGATAAGATGACATGTGCTGTGAACCATTGGCTCGATCGAATTATGGGGGGTTTATCACCGAATTTACAGCAAATACTTCAGTCAACTACAGCGAGGCGGAACGACGCTTCCTCAAAGGACCGCAAGGTAAGTACATTAAATCTTTGAACACTTGGATTAAAATGCTATTGTGTGAAAATTGGGTTATGTGAATAAATTGATGTTTGGGGTTACGCCGAGTGGGAGGATATATAGAAATGAAGGTAGCACAGAGATAGAGAATAGCCCCTTCACTTTGCCTCGGCGAGAAAGCGAGGAAGAGCTCACAAAAGTTTCACCAAGAAGTGCAATCAGTCTGATAAGGTAGCGAATTCTGCAGATACCACCACCACCACAGTTCAATATGACAAGCACAATAAAATTTCCAGTGTTCAAAGGAGTAGGGAATGAAGATCCAGACCAATTTTGGTTCGTAGTAAAAGCGGTATGGGAAGCAGAAGGAGTCATGGATGACAATATAAAGAAGGCAAAGCTGGTAAGTGCATTGCAGGATCGTGCATTGACATGGTACATTAATCATTCTAATGACCATCCAAACGCGGGGATCGCAGATATCCAGGCTGTGTTGAACAGGGAATTTAGCAGGCCAAAATCGGAGACACGGTCGATTATCGAGGTTAAGGAAATTGCGATGCTTCCAGGGGAAACCCCGTGGGAGCTGGATCAGAGGCTGAAGAATATGATTTGTGAAGCCAACATGACCTTGACAGATGGGCAGCACTGCACATGGTTTGTAGCGTCACTAACACCACATCTAATGACCGCGCTGTCGCAGCAGAAGTTATCCACCCAGGCCAAATCTCTGGAGATTGCAATGAGACTGCACAAGACCCCGATAAAAAATCCTAGCCTGGTAGTCCAACAAATCCACGCGCAACTGAAAAAATTGTGTCTAGAAATGCAGAGTTTGAAATAGGATAGAACAACTTGCCCAGAGGTGCGCGAAGAGGTATGGTGCATAAACAGGGACACGATAAGGACCATTGTCCAGTCTTTGCGAACTACTTGGCAGGAGGAGGACTAATGCAATGAAGACCAAAAGCACAAGCAGGACCAAGCGTGGCGCCTACATTATGGTGCACAATTTGTCAGATAGGAGGAAAACATGCTACGGATAATTGTCATCTATTACAGAAGTATACACAGACATCCCAACAATTGTTCTGTAATTTCTGCAGATCAGTAAGCCATGACGAACACACCTGTAGAAGTTATGAATGATGATCGATCGGACTTCTACATACAGAGTTCAGACTGAAACGCGAGCCCTCGATCAAAATGTAGGAATGGCACACACTAGATTCCAGGGGCACAGACGAGGTCGAGGTGGAATGGGACCAGGAAGGCGTCGCGAACAGCTGATTTTTTACAATTGCAGAGGGCCAGGGCATTATGCCCATGATTGTACAAATCCAACTAGGGCATCATGTTTATATTGTATGTAGTTTGATCATGAGACAGAAGACTGCCCCACACTGATAGCGAGGTTGTGCGATAAAGGAATACTCCAGCCTCCCCTGACTCAAAACCTACAAATGATGAGGTCTGAGCAGCTTGAAGAGGACCTGAATGTAAACATTGTGCTTCGAAGCGGTATCACAATAGGAGGGGACAAGGGCAAGAAGCCTGAAGAATGTGAATGGGTTCGCAAGGCTCCCACAAAGGAACCTGAATTTGATTTGGAGCGTGCGAAGGAGACATTCATGGAAAGCTAAGAAGAGCTTCATGAAGGACTCCACTTCAGGTAGTAAGGATCAACTAGAATCGAAGATGGATCCTTCAATGCTTACTACATTTCTAGATACATGCATGAAGTTGTTGCGCGATAGCAAAGCAGTGAAAGGACTACAAGAACTCATCACTAGATGTGCTAGATCATGGGAACCAGACATATTCCAGAAGCTCAGAGAGCACACATCACGAACAGGAAGGGAAATGAGATTGACTGTGCAAATTGGGGAATATGAAATGGATCAAGTAATTCTGGATCTAGGATCGGATGCGAATGTACTACCAAAATAGACATGGGAATGCATGGGCAGGCCTATGTTGTAGTGGTCCCCTATTCAATTGCGAATGGAGAACTAGAAGAAGATCCTATCGATGGGAAGAGAGTAGGGAATAACGATACAGATCGAAAGTGCGAGTGCACTTGCAGATTTCAAAGTGATAGAGATTGTAGATGACAACAATCCCTATCCTGTGCTATTGGGAATAGATTGGGCCACTGATATGAATGGAGTGATAAATCTAAAGCGCAAAATTATTTTTGAGGAAAAGCCATTGCGCGTAGTGGTACCTTTAGACCCCGCGGAGAGATCACGCTACACACAGCCAGTGTGCGATGATGATCTAGATTGTATCTACAAGATAACTGCCTGGAAAAAGGATTGGGTGAATCCAACTGTGGATGGCATGATTTTGTGGGAGCGTGAAAGCTCCTGCACATCAGATTTGGATGAGGAAATAGAACGATGGTAGAACTGGTTACACAAGGTAACCACACTCTATTGCAACATGATGGTAAGATCACTACGTTGCATGACAACAGAAGTAAGGGATCTACCTATGTATGATGGGTTGACAGCAATGGATGAATTCTTGAACAAATTTGAAAGGGAGGTGCCAGAACAACAACGTTTTGATCCTCTGAAATGGGCACTGTGTGCTATGCCCGCAAGATTGTGGGGTACGCATTAGGGAGTTTTGAGAACTGGCACGAATACAGAACGATGATGCTTATACAATTTGGAAAGCCTCAGCTATGGCTGAAAGCCGGATATGATGAAGGAAACAACCTGCATGCCCACCTCTCCAGATGGGTACAGGCGCATGGTACACAACCTGCACGAATGCACACAGTTCGATAGAAAATAGGAACAACAAGCAGGAGCGAGCACGACGAGGACACGAACGACGAAGGATGATATGACCAAGCGTGCCAAAGATTATACGCGAGGAAGCCTTTGACAAGGTGTGTGAAGTGCTAAATGCGGTCCATCAGGTGAGACGCATTGATTGGGACCTATGCATACCAGCGGTTCTATGGGCTTATAGGACCATGTGCAAAACCTTGATGATGCAAGCAATTCCGAAGCTAAAGTATGAAGTAGGGGCTGTAATCCCTGTGGAGCATATGAAGCCTAGTCCATGCATAGCAGCACCCGTAGATACGATAGTCCGTGAAGCCCGGAATGAAGGAATCACACAACCGCGAGAAACATAACACATAAGACTTGAGGAAGAAATCTGACAGGGAAACATTAGACTTCACAGACTTAAAAAAGGCCAGGTATAGCTAAGGGAGAAAAGTGCTTTGATGGATGCAGAGGTCAAGACGCTGGAAGACGAAATAAAGCAAGTGTTTTTTGTCGAAGAACCTAGGATGGTAAGGCAAGGTGCGTACAATCATATTGAGAAGTTGGCAGACTATCACCATGAACTAGTTATTCTGCTACCTTGGCTTGGACCGCATATTTCCAAACGTAGTGACCAGGGTAGTGCGTTGCAAGTAGTAAGGTGCGCGGTGCTGATCACAAAAGTGGAAGGTGAGGATTCTCTGTGAACCATGGTGGAGGATGGGATGGAACTTTGCACGGGTGGTGCAACCACCTGACTAGCCATAGGAAGAATAGTCTTAGTGCTTTGGATAGTTGAAATGGAGCGCAGGACTATAAACTATTTTTCCTAGGAGCTACATGATATGGGAGATGAGCGCAGAAACAGAATTTCACAAGGTTCGCAACCGCGCACGAAGGGTTTTGCTGCCACACGGGTTGGCTGGGAAGTGACTGTTGAGGTCACTATTCACGATGGGATGTGTGATCTGAGGCCAAATGGAGTAGGCGATGGGCATTTAAGACTCAATTTATGGGCAAGATTTGGGAAAATTTGCCGCCAAGAAAGCATTAATGGCCCGAAATTGGGGGGAACGGTCAAATTCGAATTCAAAAGGCACTATAAAACACAAAGGGCTAGCCAGTGAACAACACTTTGTCATTTGAGAGTTGAGCGTTTGAGCAGAGCACTGAGCATTGAGAGCCGAGTGGTAAGTAAGCCCCTAAGTTCATGAGTGACAGAATACAACCTTGATACGATGACAGCCACTAAAGATGATTTGGGAATTGAAGAGGTAACTGTCGGTGAGGCCGCGTAGACCTTAATCCCAAAAGTTGTCGGGGTTGTGGCAAAAATCCCCAAATCACCGCGAACGCCGAGGCCCAAGAAATATAAACAAGCAATGGCCCCCATACACGTGTCCCTGAGGAACCCACTACGTAGTAAGCTATCAATGGAAAAAAAGGGGAAAAAATGTTACGATTGACACAGATGAGAAGGAAGAAGAATTGCAGGATCTTATCATCACAGCAGCAGAAGAAGAAGACATGGAGGAAGACATTCAACCGATACGCTCTGCAACAAAATTGCCTATGTATGTCCCTCCGTGGAAAGGGAAAACCAAAGTGCCGAAGGACCTGCACGAAACCAAGAGTTCACTCGAGACCCCGCTCCTCCCAGATGGCATAGTATTTGAAGTCACGCACCTGGGCTGCATACCAACCATGAAATTTGAAGACTGGGACCTCGCTGACCGCAAGAAGTTCCCGCACCTAGAGACCGGCAACCTAATGAAGCAAAACACTGAGGGGGCGGTGATAACGTTAGAGTCGTGGAAGCGGTTGCATGGTGTTGAAAAGGCCGAGTTGCTACACTTATTATGGATACCACATTTCCACCACGCGCCCATCACCATTTCCATCATCAAACAACTGCTTTGCTTGGTGCATGATGGGTATCCATGGCTGGAGGAGCCTATCCCCATCACAGCAGACCTAATCCACCACATTTCTTAGCTCCCCTACAAAGGAAAGGACCCCGTGACCATAGCCGAAAGAAAGGGCAGCGATTTGGCTCTTGCAGAAGCCATGAAGGCAAAATACAAGCTGGAGAAGAAGAAGAGGGGCTACGCCATCTCCATCATCAAGGACAAAGGGGTACACATAGCAACCCAACTCTTGGCCAACAAAGTTATGAGGAAGTGTCGCATCGATGAGGTACTGACGCCAGTGGTTGCACTGGTCGAGCAGTGCACGAAAGGGGTCCAGTTCAACTGGTTTGAATTCCTCTGCGACAAATTTTTGCAAAATTGTCACGAAGCCCAGGAGCAAGGTAAAACCTTCCACTACGTGTGGTTGTTGTTATCCATCATGCTCGTAGTGGGGGAACTACCAAAAGATAGTCAATTCCCCAACATTGACAGAGACTTACGAAAGGCCACGAATTACGCTTCACTCTGGGCCACAAAGGACGCGAAACAAATACGCGACACCAAAATCTTCTGGGTGCTCATGGATATGAGCATTCGGATGTGGATCAATCAGAGGTCATGCCTGTCACCTACAATTTACAATAGTCTGTAGAGTTTTGCATAGTTTAAAGCTGACATGCATAATGTCTACATCAAGGTGCACAAGGATACAACAAAGTAGTGGATGAAGCTCCCGTTTATAGCCACCGACGACGCCATCTTCACTGTCTTGGAGACATGGCCTCTGGAATGGCACGCCCCAGATCTGGAAGAAATGGAGAAGGCGGTAGCACAGAAGAAAAAGGTTGATGCCAAGCTGCGCGTCACCCAATTAGTCGGAAAAAGGCGGCAGGAAATAGAAGCAGCTAAGGAAAAGGCAGTGCGGGAAGTGACACAGAAAGCCATAAAGCAGAAAAAGGCTGCAGAAGCAGTAGCAGCAGAACAGGTGGTAGAGGTAGCAACTGCCAAGGCGGATGAGGGCCAAGGAACATCCTCGAAAGGGCAGGAGGTAAAGGAAATAGAAACAACAGAAGTGAGTGCGGACCTAGGGACTGCATCCACACAGTTGAAGTGGCCACACATTGTAGAACGAGTAGGACCAAGGAAGAAGGTCAAGGCCTCAAAGTTGGCCATTGACCTGATCACCTTAACTGAAGGTGATCTCCATGACATCGGTGAGACGGTCCGCGATGTCAAAAGTGAAGCAATTCAGGAATTTATGCAGGAGCATCAGACTATGTTGAGGGCTCTCAGGGTGCAGCTGTAGGAGTTACAGGTGCGGCCCCCTCAGGTGGGTACCCTTTCTACCCACCTCACAGCAGGATCCTCGGAAGCAGAGTAGATGCTACGCGAACGGATGGAAAACATGATAGTGTTACCGGAAGGGGCCCTAGTCGCACCAAATGTGACTAATAGGTATTCGGTTAACATGTTGGAAGGCCTTGGCCTTAATTTGGCTACCCTTCCACGAGAAACATGTATCAACTACAGGATGTGATAATGGCAAAGCTGCGCACTAGGGAGAGCCACGCGATCCAAGTTCTTAGCGAACATAAGATAAACATGGAACAACTCACCTTGCAGCATGACGAATTGGTGTCGCAAAATCAATGCTTGGAGTAGATGGTAGATGACGCTTGTCGATGCCAAGTCCGTGAGGCCAAGGAAGAAACGAAAAAGGTTCAGCTGGAGTTGAATCTTCAAATCTCCAAGTTGGGATTGAAGGCGCAGCATTCGACTCCCCCAGAAGTCAGAGAACAGCGCACTAGCACTATCGCAGTAGGGTTGGAAGAAATTGGGGGTACAGTGCACCGGCATGTTGGAAGAAGCACTTGAGGTCCTCACAACTTTTCAAGAGTACCCCAACATCCAGTGCCTGGAGACAGAGGCATGAGAACTCCAGTAGAAATACGACAGTGTCTGAGGAACTACGCAAATAGTTGTCCTCACTCAGCGGCTTGTGAGAATGAAACAAGTTAAGGCACTAAAGGAGCAGGTGGACGCTGCATGACACAAGGAGGCACTTCTCAAAGCACACGTTCAGCCATGGATTAACAAGGCCTTCACGATCATAGCGCATATCGAAGGAAAGCTCACAAACATACATGGGATGCAAGGAAGCACGCCGGACACAGAGGTCTCAGAAGAACGGATGCAACAGTTTTAGGAAGCAGTAGCTCAATGTGTTGCGGACATTAGTACCATTTGAGAATAGTTGGAGGGACTCCGTGCCAAGATCGTCGCACCAACAAAGTCACGATGTTTATGTTGGGGGCCTGTTGGGCATGGAATCCCCCCACGACATGTTTTGGGGCTCAAAGCCCAAGTTTTGAGTTGATATTGTTGTAAAGCTGCACGAAATGTATGTTAGAATCATAGGGTTGTTCACCCTAGTTTTGAATGTAAGGTCAGCCTACCCATGGTCCGCGGACCATGGGATTGTATAAATAGAGTGAGGCTCTAAGTTGTAAAGAGAGATCAAATCTAATAGAGAATGGGCATGAAAGGTCCCAGAGATTAAGTCAAAGTACGAAGTGTGTCTTGGGTTGTAGAGTAGGAAAAGGCTCTGTAGCTGAGTGTGTAGAGGCCTAGTAGAGTCTGCAGCTGAGTGCGTAGACCCCTGCAGCTGAGTGCGCAGACCCCTACAGCTGAGTGCGCAAGGTGGAGTCGAGTTTGTAATCGGGGAAGAGATTAATAAAGAAAGGTTTTGTTACCAATTATTTGTATCTGTTCTGAGTTATTATATGTTTGATATCATTTGCAAATATATTGTTTCTTTACTATGTGCACTTGTATGAATTGTGAATATTGTTAAGTATAACTGAAATCATACAAATAAGATGATTTAATCAACTAATATCAGATTACTAGTAAGGACTTGGGTAATAACATTGTTTTGCCCCTAAGTAGGGCTACGCAAAGGTAGCACCTCAGGCTACAAGGAACAAGTAAGTGCGTGTAGTGACTTATGCGCAAGGTCGAACCGCAAACCACTTGAAACCATTAGACATCTCCAAGGTGAGGAAACCTAGTTCTAGCACCGCCCCATACTACTTTGGGTGAGACCTCAGTCCACCCTCCACATACTGTTGCCGAAAGGGCTAGTAGTACCGAAATTTCTTTGGCTAAATCACCTTTGAACCTGGGTCAGGCCCCAACAAGCCAACAAACAAGTTCAAAACCCTAAGTGAAAAAATCTAGGTGCATTGTCAAGTAGAAAACCCTGAGTACAAAACCCTAGGTGCAAACCCTTGCATTGTTAAAGATGACACCCCTAGAATTCTTCACATCTAGTGAACTAGAAAATTTCAAGAGAGAAGAGAGTAAAGGTTCTTGGCGGAATATTACAATGGTTATACTTCTGTAAGGGCTATTTTCTTTTAGGCAATATCCAATTGTAGATTAAAAAAAAAAAAGGAAAAAGACATAAGAGCAAGGAGCAGAATTCTTCACAACTTGTGAACTAGAAAATTCAGAGAGAGAAAGAGAGTACCCTATTCTATAGGAGACATCCATCTGGCTTGAAAATAAGACATCTGAAAAGTCACTGAATTTTGGACTGTAGTATGCCTCTGCAATTGCGACCCGTGTCTCTGAATTTTTGGACTATGGTATCTCTCTACAACCTAGGCCATCTCAGCACACTTCAAACATGTCCAAAAATAAACCTTTATACCCTTAGACATGTGGAATTATGGGTGTTGGAAATTTAATGATAGAGCTAACCTCTAGAGCAGTAAATTGTTGGAAACCTTGATTGGAAATGTGAAGTATTGAAGGCATTCTAAGGTCTCGTTTTGTAACATATTTTGAAATACTTTTGGAGTCCTCACTGTTTGTTAATAAAAATATTTAATTTGTTGTTCATTTTTGGGTTCTATTTAAAGTGATCTTAACTGGTAAAATAAAATTTCTAAAAGGAAATAATGATTCACCCCCCACCCCCTCAGTATTTCCAACAGATAGTCAAAACTGAACTATAATCAAAATGACACATATGAATTGTAATCACAATGTAATTCCATTAATAACATTAACTAAAAAATACATTCCTTACATATACACTGCGTTGAGATATAAAAAATGTACTAAAAAATAAAGTGAGCTCGTATATAAAAAACATAGCTCATATAAATACATAAAAAATGATGGAAATAATGGTTGTTTATTCTGCTACAATAACATCATAAGAAATAAGAACACCATAATAACCCCAATAACAATCACAAGAACAATGCATTCATTAATAGCCCACATATTGATGCCCACGAATGACAATTGGTGGAGCATGTGTTGACTCCTCCACATATCTTGCAGATCCACCTCCATTTGATGTTGCTTTACAAAGTATATCATCAATACCCCTTTAAACATATGATTGGTAAGTTATGTTAAAGTTTAAAATTGTGAAGCAACGTTTTTTGCGTTTTTGTGGAGGGGTTTCAAATTTTGTCTTCTAACTTCGTAAACTCCAATCATTTGATTGGCTATCAATTATTAATTGGTGTAAGTGACAATGTCACTTGCACCATAATTCCTTGTTTTTGTTAGCCCATCAACTAGGGTAAGATAGTAAGCTTCATTGTTGGTGGTTCTCCTTGGAATTTCTCTACTGTTTTGATAGACTTGACTTAGTGCTTCATTGTGAAGCACAAATATAGTCTGCGCTAGACCTGGGTTTGGATGGCACCAAACCTGAATGATCAACATCCACTTTTGAACCATCTGCAAAACAAGAAAACAATTAAATGAAAAAAACAATTTAATAAAATATTGTTAGTTCAAACTATGTTGCATCAACTCACTGCTACAGTGGCGACAACTCCCTGTTATAATGGTTGCTACTCATTGTTATAGCGGCAACAACTCACAGTTACAGCGGCGGAAACTCACTGTTACAGTGGCGACAACTCACTGTTACAGTGGTGACAACTCAAGAGGGAAATGGAGACTTCGTATGAAAAAACAAAAAATATGTTTTCATATTGTCAATCAAATCATCAAATCATATATCAATGAACAAGAATTTTAAAAGGTTGCAATGCATGTTAACTTTCTATGTTTACTACATTGACCTAGATTTAATATGTTGACCTAGTGTTACTATGTTGACCTACATTTACTACGTCAACCTAAGTTTATTAGGTTGACTATATTGTCAATCAAATCATCAAATCATATATCAATGAAGAAGAATTTTAAAAGGTTGCAAGGCATGTTAACTTCCTATGTTTACTACATTGACCTAGATTTAATATGTTGACCTAGTGTTACTATGTTAACCTACATTTACTAGGTCGACCTAAGTTTATTAGGTTGACCTAGGTTTATTAGGATTACTAATTTGACTTACGTTTAAGGTTTATATAGGTTTACTAGGTTGGTATATGTTTACTAGATTTTCTAGGTAAGCCATAGTCAACCATGGTCAACTAGTCAACCATAATCAACGATGGTCAACTATAGTCAGTCGTTGTCACCATGGTTGGTTGTTGTAAGTTGTTTGGTCAATTTAGAGTATCCTAAATTGCTACATTAATTTTTCAATCTGGGATTCATAAGCTGACGAAGTGTGGCGCACTATATGTGCAAGATAACCTATCTCTTACTTTTTGTCGTTTTTTTTTTGGGGTTTATCTTCGTTGATTTCCTAATGTGAGATGGAAATTCTAAAAGGCAAGTATGGATATAAACGTTCAAGGCAATGATTTCCTTTATAATTATTTCCAAAACTTCAAACTTCAAAAGGGGTTTAAAGCATGCAATGATAAAATTAATTCCTAAAAGAAAATGAAAATGTTCCACTATACTAGTCAAACAAACAGTGAATTATTGATCATGAAACCATTATCCCTGCTGCTGTCTAAATACAAAAGAAATTGTACTCAAAGAAATCCAAAAATTGCAAGTAAAGTAAAGCTAAAATCAAATTACATCAACTCATATTCTGACCCCCAACCAGTTAGTCTCGCTATGGCTTTCAGAGGTAATCATAAACAACTTGAGCAATCTGATATCTAATTTGCAGAAAAGTAAACTAATATCAAATTACACACTCATACTTCAATCCCTCACCATTAGTCTCGCTATGGCTTTCGGAGGTAACTGATAATGACATGAGAAATCCGATATCTAATTTGCAGAAAAATAAACTAATATCAAATTACACACTCATACTTCAATCCCTCACCATTAGTCTCACTATGGCTTTCAGAGGTAACTGATAATGACATGAGCAATGTAATATCTAAGACAACTAATAAAGCCAATGAATAGAACTAAAATAAATAAAACAGAGCTGGAATTAAAAACTAAGAAATGTAAGTCAGCAGAAAGATAAAACTGATTCCATGTCATTAGTCATTGTAAAACTATGTACAAATGCCCGAGCTGCCTACTGTAATCTGGAACAAATACACTGATCAGCGTTAACAGCAATGGAGAGCATGTAAAATTATGGACAAAAATAAAACGTTAGTACCATAAGAAATGCAATATATACAAGTGAATAACTATGGCATAATGAATGTAAAAACACAGCATGAAACTATACAGCAATAAACAAAACCTCGGCGTGTGCAGGGGCCCTCTGCACAACCTCAGGCAACAACTATCAACCATGAATTATGCTCAAAAACAGAGTCTTCTCATATATTCAAAATGCATTCATAATGATGAAACAATGTCACACCACAGTGGGCTCATTAACAGTCAACAATACATTCAAAAGACTAACTATGATGCGTATGGAGAAGCATTATTTATAACAGAAGGCTACATAACTGATTTCCTAAAAACTGCGTTGACAGAGGACACGTGAACGACAACGTCCACGGATCTAGCATCATGGATGCCAAGATGATGCAATCTAATGAAAGCAGCTTGTTGGATTTACATCATGGGCAGCCTACAGGTGTCAGCGTGCCTCTAGAAATCTAGAAACAGTCACGAAAATCTTTCACGTGCCTGGAAACAGAGTCCTCTTACTTGTAGGATTCTTCTATTGACCACCGCTTGACCACCATTGACTATGGCCTCTTCTGACGAATCCAGCTAGACCAATGGGACACAAACCATGTCCACATCATTTCCAACTTGTGCCCATGTGGCTCGATTTGCCTGAAGACACCTGCAATATAGACTTTAACAAAAACAGCTGCGAAAAGTTGATCCAACTGCAGAAAGTGACAAGATTCCATAGCTCATAAGCAAAAATCTAGTTCAAACAACAACACAAAGACACAGTCAAGAAACCACTTTAATTGCTCTTTTATAACTAATATGCAATGATATTGACATCTTAGGAGGTTCAGGTAAATGGAAAGAAGCTAGAAAAAGGTGTAGGAAAGATGCAAGTTTGGGGCTCAACATACCCCCACTGTGAAGGTGTTGCGTGTCCCCATGCAACCAAAATTTTGACTATCCCCCCTTCAAACCATATGTTCTTAAGCTTCTTCCAGTACATCCAGCCCCCTTCTTCTCTTTCTTGGTGCTGCTAACATCCTGGGCTTCTTCATCAAGCATTTGAATTTAAGATTGATCAGTGCTATACTTATCTTCTTGCAATTTTTCTTCAATTTCTTGTTCTTTTTCTGCCAGAGCCCGAGATGTAGCATGGTATTATCATGAATGATCTTATCCAGTCTGCTCTGCTCCTTTAGTGCTTCATTTTCATGTTTAATATGTCTATTGAGGACCTCTAACTCAAAAATTTCTTGTTTCAATGACTGGATTTGAGTGTCTTGTGCTCGATGAAGCATGGATGAAGAGCTTGGTTATGTGGCCTTCTTTTCCAGGGATTCTATATAATCATACATCTCCTACTGATTCGGGTCTATCTCGGGCGAAGTTTTCCTTGGGCTGACCCCAAAGTCCTGTTGAGGAGGATTGATTTCATAGTCTAGTCGAGAAGGACTCATGTCAACGTCTGGAGGACTAGTTTCAATGTTTGACTAAGAATGAGGAGGACTACGGCCAGCTGGATATTGTTCCGGTGTTCCTCCCAAGTCAATAAAATGGGGTCCTTTTGTTTGTGCCTTTCTCCACTTTCCCTTAAGAATGATGCTTCTTCTTAAATGTTATGGGCTAGTGCCCTCTTCCTCAATACTCCGTTTTCCTTTTTCTTTCTTTCTAGCTGCAATTGATTGTCCTTGGAGGCAAGTTAGTCTTTCAGACAGTGGTTGGTGGTCCTCTTCTAAGGAGGGATCTGATGATTGGTAAACATCCTCTATGTTTTTCTTCTCTTTCAATTTCTTTTGCCTTTTATCCTTGGTTCTTTCCATCTTCTCTTCTTGATCAACTTCTTTGGTTTTGCTAATAGAAGGCTTTTGAATTCTTATACTAGTTTCCCTTTTCCAATTTTTCCTTACTGTACCCCTCTCGGGCACTTCAGGTGGATCTTGAAAACAATTTCTCACTAAAAACCGTTCCCAGGTATCCCTTTTTTCCTCAATTGGTCTTCAATTAAAATCTTCACTAGCCCATGATGATATAAGTGGGGTTCTATATCCTCTACATTATTTTGGATTCTTGTAGCCATATTTTCAAGCTCAGCAATAAAAAGTAAGGTAGATTTAGGGTTTGATTCTCTAAAAATTTCATCAACAGTCGACTATGATACATATACATTGCTCCAAAATGGCCCTCACACGTAATAAACTTTTGAATAACCAATAGTAAACTGGCCCATTTCTCTTCTAAGGCATGAATAGGAATTCCTCTTTTGAATATAGTCACATCCATACCTGGGTTACGTAGGATCACTCTCCAAGCTTCCTCGCCAATGCTCTTGTTCTTGAACCAGCATTCACCTTCTTGAGGGAGTTCTGTAGTAGCTGCTATGGATGCTTCTGTAACTGTAAACTTGAGGTCCTCAATTTCCACCTCCAGGCTGTTGAAAGACCTCGCAAAAGCTTTTGTAACCTCCTTATTGCAGCCTTTAAGCTTTTGAATAAACCGAAGCCATTTTGCCTTTTTCAATATGTTCTTGACTTGCGGATATCCTTCCATAAATTTGGGTCCCTCTAGTTCTGCCCTCAACAACCGACCCATTCTTTCCTTCTGTTCTATAATTTGTATGTGTGAGAAGGGTTTAGTGGAGGTGAGACGGCTGGACTAGCGGGAATGAACAAGGTTTATGGAGAAAACCGGTGACTATAAGCGGAAAACAGAGGGCAGGCAGCAAAACAAAGAACAGGAAGCCGAGGTGAATTCACGGAATAGAGCAGAGTCTTATGTGAACGAGGTGGTAATGTAGTCGTGGCTTCAATAAAACAGTAGGGGAGTGATGGCAGAATTTTTAAAATGGACGGTTGTATAAGCACATTAATGAAATGGCTGCAGAATCTATGCGGTGGAGGAGAACCGTAATCAAATCAACCACGTCTCATAATTACAGGTGGAGTGTGAAAATGCATCCAAACTTGAGTTAGATCTAAGAATTAATCATGAGGCCGTTGGAAAAATAAATGTATGATTCGTGGAGGAATGTCGTGGAATGAAATGGTTATGGGGGCTATCACGCTAATCATTGCATATAGTTGAGCTTGTGATTTAATAACTATGCAAACATGTGTTTTGAATGCCATTTGAAATAAATTTTTACTCATACCTTGGAATGTTTGCCACTTGTTGTCCATAACCTTTGATCAACTACCTTGTTGATGCCTTTAGGTGACCCATGTCCTCGGTCACACCTGCATTTTTTATTTTTATTATTTTTGCCTATCATCTAACTGCCAATGTTAAATGACAAGGTGCTAGTTGCGGAAACACAACTGGCTACAGAATCAGTGAGCAGCTGCGGAAACTGACTCAAAAATCTTATAACTGAATGAGATGGATAAACGATGACTGAATGGATGAAAATGGTCATAAAAAAATTTATTAGTGGAATGAAATGGAGTTGAATGAAATGAAGTGGTGTGGAATGGAAATGAGATGGAGTGGAATGGAAATGAGATGGAGTGGAATGAAAAATGAGAAAGAGAGATTTTTTTTTTTGGAAAATATAGGGCGTCAGGAGTTCCTGATTTTCGCCTTGTATTTTCTGTATAAGACTGCCAATCAGTGATTGGTTTTCAGGCTTATACATGTTTTTTTTTTTAGAATGGAAAAGAACAAAAGCTAGGCTGGTGGGGAAGAAGGGTTCTTCTTCACCAGCATTATTGCAGAACTATCTTGAAAGATTTTGACAAATTCCTCTTTTGAGAGTGGTTTATGATAGATCTTCAATCGATGACCATTCACAACAAGAGGAGATTGAAATTCATCAATGGTTTTGATTCTTACCACTCCATCGCTAAAGACTTTGTCAATCTCATATGGCCCAAGCCAATGAATCTGAAATTTCCCTTTGAAGTCTTTAAACTTGGAATCAAATAGAAATGCCCAGTCTCCTTCTTGAAACTTTTTCTCTTTGATGTATTTGTCATGCCACTTAGCTCTTTGATATTGAACTAGAACAGTTCTTAGGATTGCCTCTTGTCTGATCTCATCTAGCTCATTCAACTACTCCATTCTATGCTTTTGGGCTTCTGATAGATCCATCCCCAACTAAACTGCCATCTTGAAGGTTTTGACTTGGAACTAAATGGGGAACAAGACTTCTTTCCCATAAACAAGTTCATAGGGAGAATGTCCCGTTGTATTTCTCCATGTAGTTCTATAGGCCCACAAGGCTTCGGGAAGCTTTCTGCCCAATCCCTTCTGTGTAGATGAACAGTTTTGGTGATGATACTTTCGAGAAATTTGTTTGTAGACTCCACTTGACCATTTGCTTGCGGATGGTAAGGAGTAGATCTTCTATGCTTGATTTTGTATTCTTCCATCAGCTTCTCCACCAAGTTAGATGTGAATTGACTTCCCTGATCTGTCACAATTTCTCTTCGAACACCAAAGCGAGTAAAACTATCCTCATAAAGAAAATTAACAACTGAATTTTCAGTAGCAGAAACTAACACTTTGGCTTCTACCCATTAATAGTTCCAATGAAATCTAAAGCCCATTTTTCAAAGGGTTCGATGAGTACCTGTGGTTGCAATGGCATTTCATTTGAAAGGGTAGGTTTCCCTACTCTTTGGCAGTTGTCACACCTTTTGACATATTGTTTTGCATCTTTAAAGAGGGAAGGCAAAAAATATCCCAAAGAGAGGATTTTATAGGTTGTGTATGGTTCATCATGACATGCCTTTAGGATGCCAGGCATTTCATCTTCCCTAACACATCTCCTTATTACAAGATCTGGCCCTGTTCTAAACAATTCATTATAAATCCATGAATATTTTGAACTCTCCTGAATAATCTTTCTTCTTTCACTAGGAAATAGGTGTGGAGGTAGTTTCCCTGTAACCAAATAGTTAGCAATACCTGCATACCAAGGGGTCTTAGTAGTTACTGCAAATAAATATTCATCAGGAAACTTATCCTCTACAGGAGAATCTTCTTTAGTATTATGAATCCTAGACAAGAAATCAGCTACTGTATTTTGTTTCCCTGGTCTATCCAACACAGTAATATTGAATTCTTGCAAAAGTAGGAGCCATCTTGTAACTCTGCCATTAGTAACAGGTTTGTTCATTAAATATCTGATTGCAGAATGATCAGTATAAATAAAAGTTTCATAGCCTGTTATATAATGTCTGATCTTATTGATTGCATGAACAATAGCTAAGAACTCTTTTTCAGTTACAGTATAGTTCAACTCAGTGGGAGTCAAATTTTTACTGGTATAGTAAATGGCATAAGGGACTAAATCTTTTTTACCCAACACAGCTCCTAGAGTTGTATCTAAAGCATCTATAGAAATATGAAAAGGAAGTTTCCAATGTGGTCCTCTCAAGATAGGCACTTCAGATATTCTTGTTTTCAAAGTTTCGAATGCTACTTGACAATCAGGATCCCATTTGAATTCACAGTCTTTTTTAAGCAATTTGAAGAGTGGAGATGCTATTTTAGTGAAGTTTTCTATAAATATTCTATAGTATCCAGTAAATCCTAGAAACCTTCTAACATCTCTTTGACAATTTGGAATAGGCAACTTGGAGATGACTTCAACTTTTGATTTATCAACTTTAATCCCATCTCCTGGAATATGATGTCCTAAAACAATACCTTCAGTGAACATCATAAAGCATTTTTCATAGCTTAATGAAAGGTTAGTTTCTTTACATCATACAAGTACTTCTTCCAAATTTTCTAATGCTTCTTCAAATGAGTCACCATAAACTGTAAAGTCATCCATATAAACCTCTATACAATCATGAATTAGATCAGAAAAAATTCCTAGTACTGCTCTTTGGAATGTTGCGGGTGCATTACATAACCCAAAAGGAAGCACTCGATAGGCAAAATTCCCCCATGGACAGGTAAATTGCTGTCTTTATCTTGATCTACAGAGCTGCTACTGAATTTGTTATAACCACTAAACCATCCCAGAAATGAAAAGTAATTTTGCCTGCTAATGTATCTAATACTTGATCGATAAAAGGAAAAGGAAAGTGATCCTTCAAAGTTGCTTTATTCAATTCCCTGTAATCAATGCATACCCTCCATTTACCATTCTTTTTAGGTACTATAACCAAAGGATAAACCTATCGGCTATCTGAAATTGGATAAACGAAGTTTACATTGAGTAGTTTTTGGAGCTCTTCTTTCACTATCTCCCTAAGATTTGGATTCATCCTTCTCTGAGGTTGCCTGATTGGTCTACTGTTCTCCTCAATATAGATATTGTTGGGTCTAAAATGCGGATGCAAATTAGAGTTTAATTTAATGTCAACCCGGGAAGGTAAACTTAGAAGTGCCTATCTAAAATATATAGATCTA
>APFE031666203.1:0-10593 GCA_000404065.3 Pinus taeda
TTTAAATTAATAATATTATTAATTTACTAAAGACTCTTTAGAAGTCTTTTTTTATCCGTTGCCTGGTCAAATATAGCTGTTGGAATGACCTGCATTCCCTATTTAACTTATCGCTCAGAGTTGATCTTCAATTGTCCTAACGATGAACCACACTGGTTAGTTCGAAAAACGTCGATAAATAATTTTTTATGTGATTTTGCTGAAATTATTTTCACAAACAATTTATTATGAATTTTAATTTTATTAAATTTGTAAAATAAATTTGGTTAGTCTAATTAGCTTGTAAATTTGTCAAGAAAATCCAAAAATTATGTAAGATTTTGATAAAATCTGGTAGGGATTTTTGTAAATCTACTTTACAATTGTCAAATTTCAAGATTTTGAGTGTCCCAGAAATTTTTGATGATGCTAAATCTATTTCACCATCAAAAACATGATTCAAGCAAGCTTCTATACTTTTAACCAAATTTCAACTTAAAAAAAATAAATAAATAAATTATATTAATTAATTCATTAAATATACAAACATTGAAATTAATTTAATATATCATATATTAAATCCATCGTGACGAATTCCATATTATACTAGAATAAACAAGGAGCCCCTAGCACTTAAAAACGTAAAACACAGATAAGGTTCTCTTAAGCGGAGGAGCTTTCCCTCACTAATAAGAAAATAGTATTTCATAATTAATCACAACAAACGACAAAGATTTACCTTCGTTTACTTTATTGTGTATTATTTGTTAACTTACAGCTAAGACATTCATTTCGAAATACATTAATTTTGTGATTCCATTTATGTGTGATTAAGAAAACTTCCAGGAATCCTCACCATTCCAAGCTTTCAAATATAAAGATTTCTTTTATGACAGCAAACAACCCATTCCAATACTGAAAACTTTCTATTGATCTAGAAAGCTTTTTTTTAATTCCATTATACTATAATTTTCTCATTATAGCTTGGTTTAGTAGTTTAGATCCCAATATTTAAGTTTAAGCTTCAGGTTAAGAAATTCTATTGCAAAAAGGTTAAGCCGCAGCGTGGATTCCATCGACATCACAATCTCCTATCAGTGAAACAAGGGCTAACTTATTTTTACCTCCTCCTTCCTCCTTTCTTTTTGCAGTAGAGCAAACGAGAGGAACAATAAAGCAAAATGACACATACTTTACGAGTTTGTCGTGTGTTTCGGCCCGCATATTTATTAATTCAAATTTAAGAGGAACTGAGAGATCTTTTCAGGTCTGCTGAGTAGCCGTTGGAGCGCTTGGGAGTGATGTCGACGACAAATCACCAAGGCCTTGTCGCGTGATCTAATTCTCAGCATGATATGAAATGATATTATAGCAGTTTGAAGCCATTAAGAAGCTTATGCATTCATGTTTTGGCAATGTCATGATAAAAAAAGGATGAAGGATTAGCATTCAATGTTTAGTATACCGTCCACGACGAAGCCAGGTTTTGAAGTCAAGTAAAGGGAGCCATTACAGGTTTTTTTTAGGGGGTCAATTTTCATGTTTCCAAAGGAAATACATCATAGCAAAAGAAAAAGAGTGTTTTGTTTTTTTGAAGTCAAATTTTTATTGATAGTTTCAAAAGGAAATACATGAAAGGAAAAATTTAGATAGTCTTACGTTGGCTAGGTTTGTTGACTGCTGTTGAAAACATATGACAATGAAACATAAAAAACAAAAAGAGACACAGTCCCCAATTTCAAAGGCTATAGGCCCCAGTAAACAGTAGAACATATAAAACACTTGTATCCATGCTAGTCATTGAAGGTGATGGAGGCTGGGTTGTTTGGAGTTGTATGAGGAGGTGGCGGAGGACGAAAGGAGCACTGGACATGCTCCTCGAAATGGGCCATTCAGGCCTCAGTTTCTCACCCTCCTTAGATAGAAAATTATGGCTGCGCCAAACCACCACAACATTTGAAATAATGCATTTTGTTCAGAGTTGCTATCATTTCAGAATGCTCCTTCTATCTAACCCGCCTCGAATTCTCCAGAAGATCTAGAATTAACTGAACCACATCTTGACAATGCTCCATGCAGCAGCCTTGTCACTAAGCACGACCACCCTAATGTATCAATGCATGACACTCGGAACCACCACAAAAAACCAAACACCCTCGCTGCAGAATGGGAAAAGCGAGGCGACTCTAACTCCCAGCTGAGCCCCCAAGTCTACCACCTCGAGTTGCTGACGCCGCGCGTCCAGAACGCCCCTACAGTCCACCACCTTTTCCTCCTGAAGCTGCAAGGCTCGAACCCTCTACACTTAGACCTTCCGGACTCCCTCCGCCACTCCCAAACACTAGCTCGAGCCGAGGTTGAGACTTAGCCATTCCTGGCCTGCCTGAATTAGGGAGCACCTGGGCTGAGGACTGCCCTAAGCGAGGAATCATTCGCATGGTTGAAACCCTGACACCACCTAAGCGATATGAAAACCACCCTTCCAATAGCTCCCAAACAATCAACGCAAGGGTCAAGACCACTAGCGCCAGCTAAGCCTCCTCTCCCTCCAACATCGGGCACCCACAACTTACAAAGCTATTTCCCACCTCGTACCAGTAGAATACACCCCCCTTGAAGCACCTCTCACAATTCCAGCAACCAAAAACCGCGACCTCCCCCATTCCTCGCTAATGCAACCACCCCATGGCCGAGACTTGCGAACCTGACTTAGGGAGGCACAGTTCAATAATGCCTCTCCACCAAAGGAAATTTCGCAACACACCCGAACTGAAACTGCACCAAACAAACCAAAATCCACAACAAACCATCCTCATTAGATGCACATACACCATGTTCCTTGCAGAATCGCACTTGCGAAGCCCAAATCAGTAATTGATGGCTACCCACACCCACTAGCAGGGGTGGAACCTTCTACAACAATGCTGACCCTTCGATCAACCCAAAGCACCTCTAAAACACCCTCCTCTTCTCCCAGCACTCCACACACAGGGTCCAAAACTCTCTCTGTTGTAGAATGACCATCGAACACCCCCAACACCCTCCATAACGTTAATGAGCTCACTAACTTCCACAAGACCCAATGTGACTTGAGGTTTCCCACACCGGTATTTACTATCTTTTGTACTCAAGGTAATATGGGAGGGTCATGAGACCAACCCACCATCTTGTAGCCACATGCTTACCATAGGCGCTCATATGTTCCCTAGGGAACATCCTCATCTCCATTCCTCAGCACCTATCGGGAAATCAATTTTTTTTTTTCAGTATCAACGTGCATAACATTAAATTAAAAGAGGTTGATATATGTGATCGGTTAAAAGTTTTCTATTGTATGTACACTAATTATTTTTGTTTTAATGTGGTTTATGCTAGATTTTATTTTAATGTTGTTTTTGTTTGTCTTTATTTATTTGTTTATTTTTGGGTTAGTTTTTTAATTTTAATGTGTTTTTTTTTGTTGGTTCACATTTTACGTTATCATTATATATAGCGAATTTATGGTTGTTGATGTTTTATTATCATCTATTATGATAAAAATATGAATGATTATGGGATACCATGGATGTCTACTTGAGATGGTTGACAAATCAACATTAGTTAAGTCATGGTTACCATTTGATCATGGTTAATCATGATTGTCCATATTCAACGATGGTTACCATGTTTTCTATAGTTGATCATGTTTAATGATGTAGATTATGTATGACTACATTTGAGTATGTTTAATTATGTAGATTATATATGATCGTGATTGACCATATTTGACCACAGTCAACCATGATTGACTATGTTGACCATGGCTAACCCTAATATGACCATGGTTTGATAATTTTGATTATTGTTGCTCATGTTGTCTAAAGTAAAATTGGTCTACTTGGATATCACTCGCCATCCACCTCTTCCATTTACTGAAGAGTTCTTTATCTCCAAGGTCGTTTTGATGCCCTAAAATATTTTACGGCCATTCATGGGGCTATGTTACCATAACATGCCTAGATCTAACCAAAAGTTGTAATCATCAGATAGTTCTTCCCAATGAGCTACTATGCACTCCAATCAAAGTTTGTATGCAAAAGTTTCACCCCTCAAGGGCCCACAAACCTTTTGGTGCTTCATCTTCTCGGATTAGCGATTTGGACCTCTATGATTTATTCTTTATAACAAAAGGGAATTTTTTCTCAACCTATTATAATTTCCATATATTTGTCTTCAAATATAAGCTACCTCCATTCTAGCCAATTTGTGTTCTATAATATCATCTTATTTTAAATTTTAATAGAAGTTGAGTTTTCACTATATTATTCTACTCTGTGCTAAATTTCTCTACATGCATATTTCATTTCATTCCTTGTCCTTCATTTTGTTCCTTTTACAACCCAAATTAGTGGTATCAAAACAAGTGTCTCCTTTTTTATCTTATTGCATGTTTGTGATGAGGTCAAGGTACAGAGAGTAGGTATTGAGCTAGTTTCACTTGGAAATAATCACTTTCACCAACATAAATAGCCTCACATGGCATAATAAAAGAGATATTACAAAGCATGAAAACCTAGTCAAGTTATTGCTTGTGGAAGCACTCACACGATAGAGGAAAAAGTTGATGAATGGTTTTCACTAGATCCTTTGGCAACTACTAAGAGAAACCAAGGCACCATCAACAATTATTTTGGAGATGTGAAATCCTTCAAAGGTACATGGTAACCTTGACATTCCCTTATTTGAAGGCCAAATAGGTGTAGATTATTTGGAGAAATGGTTACATCTATTAAATAGCTATTACTCTATTAAAGAAATTAATAATTGATAACCTTTGCACTCTTGAAATCCCTTATCCATGTCAAATATTAGTGGCAATATTACTAAGAGAGACATAGTGAAGATGAATTTGTGATAGACAAGATAGGAACCACTTATGTAACTTTTTTTGATGCCCTCAAGGATGAATTCTACTCTATAGGGAACTATGATGACCAATACGCGATATGGTTAACTTTGTGGTGAGAGAGAGATAAACTAGTTTTGGAGTGCACTAGCATCTTCCATACCTTCACTGGAAGATAGGTATCATAGAATTTGAGTACCACTCATATTTGAAGAAATTTATTGGCATACAAAGGTACATCCAAACAAAAATGGATTTCTTGGGAATCTCTTCATTGTGAGATACTTAAAAATATGTTATGATAATTGAGAAGAAATTGAAGCATTGGAATAAGTGGGAGTTCAAGTCTACAAATCTAATGCAACTTAATCCTAGAATTTGTGGCTCTAACTCATAGAACAAGGGACATAGAAAGGAGATCCAACCTCAAGATAACCAAACAAAGTCATAGGCATATAGGGCCACTAAGAAGTCAAATAAGGACATTGAAAAGTGGTTTCAATTCCACAAAATCCCCTGTGACAATGTTGATGAATATTGCTTGAAACCATAATTGTTTGTTGAGCTTAAAAAAATGAACTTTTGTTGAAATTATGATTTGGAACAAAATAAAGAAAAACAAATCATTGATGTAAAATCCAATGCTACCATCACAACTAGAAAAATATAACCATATGAGTTAAGGATCCTAAGAAGAGATAACACTGCTTCAATTCATATATGTGGTGGTCGAGGTGGATATCGATGACCATTTACTTGTTCCACTGACTCAATGGTTCTTTATCTTCTTGGTATATTTCATATGGATTTTTTAGTCCCAAATTTTTGGGGCCATTTTGAAACCATAAGCAATGTTTTTTTAATCAAGGGAGTCAAGGTTGCCATTTCATACCCTAGTCGTAGTCAAAATTTTTAGTTCTCAGATAATTGTTTCCAACAATCTACTATGCCCCAAAATGGAGATTGTATGCAAAAGTTTCACTATTGGGAAGTTGATGTATAAACTAACCACCATGAGGCCCACAAACATTTCGGTGATTGATTTTCTAAGATTATGGTTTTATACTTGTAGGTTTCATTATTTATTTTAAAAGACCATTCTTCTGGCCTCTTGCAATAGCCTTTTGTGAATGCATGTAGTCAACATCTCTCTATCTTTAGAGATAACTTCCAACATTCTAGTAAATTTGTGTTCTATAATATTATGTTATTTTATTTATTAACAGAGGTTGGGTTTTTAATATATTATTGTGCTATCTATTATATTTCTCCATGTGTGTGTTTCATTTCCTTTCCTACCTTTCATTTAATTCCTTGTACAACCTGGATCATGTGGGTTTAAAGGACCCCACTACATTCATTTTTGATAATGTGAGCTAGAAAAAATTAATCTCCACTAATGTCATCAAGAGATTGAATTTGTTAATAGTTCCACAAATCCAACCATACACCAATGGTTGGTAGATACAAGGATGAGACATCCATGTTATCCAAAAATGTCACGTATCATATGGCTTCAAGCCCTCACATATGAGGTATTTTTCAATGTTTCCTCACTTGAAGTTTTTGATGTTCCTCCAAGACATCCTTAGATGTGGAAAACTCATTTTTTTTATGATTCCTATCCCATAGTGTCATTGTTACTATAGGAATTTATCTCTATAGGGTACCAGAGGTAGTTTTGACTACTAAAATTTCATTTATCTCAACACAATAGTGCCAAAAGGTAATATTTGAGGCTAAAAAGTTTGTCCTCTTCATGGTTCTATATGAAGGTGAAAGGAATTTCATTGCAACCACCACAACCTCAACATGGGACCTCTCTACACAATAGAAGCATGTGGATGATATTATAGAGGCATACACAAATATATTTTCTTCACTTACAAGGATGCTTCTATACTGCTAGGTAAAAGCCTCAATATCAAATGTACCTTTACCTAATGGAAAAATATATAGACATTTCCTAGTAGAGAATGAGGAAATGAAATTTCATATTCATGATGTCATCCAAAAGGGCCACATTCAGCCAATCTTCTCACCTTATAGGACCCCAATTATGTTTGTGAAGAATAATGATAGGACATGGAGACTCTGTATTGATTATAGATCCCTGAAAAAAAATCATTGTTAGGAAAAGATACTTGGTCCCCTATATTAACAATTTTCTTTATCAAATTAAGGGTGACAAGTTATTTACAAAGATTAATATGAAGTTAAACTACTACCATCCTCCAAATGATAAAACTAATGTATGGAATACAATATTCAAATAAAAATTAGTCATTTTTTATTGGTTGATCATGCTCATTGGCTTTAAAAAAACTTCAACAATGTGTATGAAAATGATTCATGATATCCTACAGTGATTTGCAAAATATTTTATGGCTGTATATTTAGATAACATCCTCATATTTATTAAAACCTAGGTAGAACATTTATAGAATGTTCAGTCGGTACTCAATACCCTGCAACAATACGATTTTTATGTAAAATTGGATTGTAATTCATTAGTTGTTGTGGATATTCCACTAGAAAATTTGTCATAACATATCTACGAATATATAATGAAAATCTCAAAATCTACACTAAGAGGGTTAATTTTTTGTTGTAGTTTTGGATTCACTAATTAGTGTGTTATGTTTATGCATGAAATTAATGTAATACATAAAATTGAGAACATACACAAATACAATCACTCACAACCACAATAACACAAGATATGACCTAAGAAACCCTTATAGAAGGAAACCTAACTAGAAGGTGAGATTTCTTTTCTCTCTCTTTCCTTGAATGAAAAGGAATGTAAGTACAAGGGAGTGAGACCTATGGCCCATGGGATACTATAATATTTGAAACCTCTCTATTTCCTCTCTCTCTATCCACTCTCACCTAATATAGTCATCTATAGAACAAAATACAGTTAAATAGAATGGAACCCATTTTCCTCTTTGGTGGCTTGGTTATAACATACCCTGATAACCAGCTATATTCTAAGTTTTACCCATTCAACCCTCAATATGAGTTGCAACTTGAAATATATATATTATTCTTCATATTTCACATGTAGCTAGTCCCTTTTCCATGAATAACAAGCATTGACACTGTATCCTCGCAAATTATGCTGGTCAATTTCAATAAGTCAACTTACAAGAAGAATAACCTTCTCATATGAGCTCTATCTGAGGTGATTCTTGCATTGTTGGAAAGGTATCTATGTAATTATTATGGAATATAGGTCCATGGTAAGGTTAAGACCAAAATATTGTCCATTTAATGCCTCAAAATGGCTCCTAAATGTTTCCAACCAAAATTTTACAAACTAGGGCAACTAATAAAAATGACCCTACAAGTTAATTCCTCCAAATTTTCCACTCTAAAAGCATCATGATGGAAGAGATTGATCTAATATAGATCATACCTCACCATTTTGGGAGGATTTTGACTCTCAAAATCTTTCATTGAATTAGGTAACTAAATTTCTCTTCTTCCTTTTCCTTGGAGTACCATATATCCTTCTTTGGAAGTTGTCATTTTGACCCAACCTACCAAAGCTCATATTGCCCGTATATTCTAGTTTTGGATCCCTTCTATAAATTTTTATCCTTTTTCAACTCTTCTTGATAATTTGGTGGTAGGTCCCATATAAAAGGGTGTCCCTAGCTCTCTTCTCAATCTAGTGTGGAAGGTTGATAGAGTTTCAAATTTTCTGCATTCACACATTTTCCAAAATCTCAAAGGAATCATATCATAGAGACTTTCTTTTCTTACCAAGTACTTATAGCCTCTCCTTTTTCAATTGAATCCATACTCTATCTCCAGCCTTGAATCACTTCTATGTTTTGTGCTCATCACACCTAGCCTTGTATTTTCTTATGACATATGTAGTTCCGCTTGCACCTATAGATGAATATACTTAATTTTCTCAACATTTTTCCCCTTAAGTCATATCTTATAAGATTCTCCTCCACCCCTCCTTTATTTCTATATGGAATATCCAAAGGTGAAGCTTGAAAACATCCAAAGCAAGCTTTAAATGTCAAGTTACCAATAGAAATGTGGACCTCTTTGCTATAAGAGTGTTGTATATGTACTATATTTTCATCTCAAGTATTTGAATGATTCTGGTTGTAAACCCTCAAACTGCGCCAAGGTCTCAATGACTAATTATGTTCACCCATGTGTTTGAGGATGGAATTTTGCATACCCCTTCAATTTTATGTCCATATTATACTGTTGGTTTAATGGGCCCTCACCCAGGTTCAGCGTTAAGAAGCCAAGAAAATCCCTACACTACTAGGCCTTCCAGCATCAATCCACAGAGTGCGGACTGAAGTCTCACTTGAAGCACTATGGGGAGATGTAGGAACCAAGTTTTCGCACCCTGAGATAGTTGTGATGTTGATTTTATATCCTCACGCTTATCTTTGTGTAGACTGATAAGCCCTTAGGGCTTATCAATGTTCTTCCTTTTTCATCTTTCAAGACCTCCGCGAAGGTACCTGATTGCCCTTTGTGCAACCTTAGGCAATGATTCAGGCACTTACGCGCCCCTGTAACTAGGTTACCGACTTAGTCCCCCAAATTACCTTAGGTATTAGCCAACTTTACGATACAAGTAAGATTATCCTCGCGTAAGCATATATTATTACTTGCGTTCATGCAATATATGGAAACATATATTTTCATGCATCAACTTAACATTATATTTGAAACTTAACATTCAACATAGAATAATTTCAGCATTCATAACAGTAGTAAAATAACACTAAACAGATGGAAAGTACATAGTAAATTCATAACACTTCTCTTTATTGATGATTCAGATTTTCAATACAGACTCTAACCGCCCTGTGCACACAGCTACAGGGGTTCGCGCACACATTTGTGGACTTCTACCCTAGGCCTCTGCGCACTCAGGTGTAGAGCCTCTTTCTCCACTAAGACTCTTGCTCTTAGCTCTCCCCAACCTTTTACATTGATGACTCATGACTGTTGAACTCCCTTAGACTCTCTAAGACTATCCTTTTCATACAATCTCATGGTCCACGGACCAAGGGCGGATTTCCAAAACTGACACAACCTATCTAAACTAAGGGCGAAAAAACCTTTTTGACTTTAAGTATCTTCGCACTTTACGACCACAAAATGCGGATAATTTATGTTCTTCATACAAAATTTAGGCCTTCTGCCCCAAAACTTGGGTTTGTAACCCCAAAATTGACTCCCAGGGGACCTATTCCCTACAGGCCCCCAAAACAAACATGGTGACTAACCCTCGAGTCACTCAAATGGCATGGAGATCTTGTCGTGAAGATATCCCAGCTTAACTTGGGCAACTACTACCTCGATGGTGCATTGTGTTGCCGCCTGCTTCATTTCTTCGACCAACTACTCTATCGCTGGTCCTGCGCTATCAGCCTATAGCTTCTGCTGAGTCTCTTGCAGACTAGCCAATTTTCCTTTGATGGTGGTTGTGATCACATAGGCCTCATCCAACCAAGGCTTCAATCGAGCCTTCAGCACATCTTCCTTGTGCTGAGCTGCGTCCACCTATTCCTTTAATGCCTTAGCCTCCTGCAACATTGCTAGTCTCTGTGTGATGGCAACAGTGCGCGTTGTCGCTTTAACCTCGTCGTAGCATTGCTGTAGTGATCTAGGTGGATATTGGTGGCCACCCACCAAGTCCACTTGGACCCCACCATTGTTTCTTTCAGCTTTTCAGTTTC
>APFE031666230.1:0-33005 GCA_000404065.3 Pinus taeda
TATGTATTAAAAGCACAATACCTCTGTATTTAATAAGTTAGTTTAAATATAGATAAGGTAGTTAATGATAGGTTTTTGAGATCCCCTCATGCTGGAGGAGGAGTCTCAAGTAGCTTAAGTTTTGTTTTCCTATATATAGGAAAGACTCTGATGTAAATGGGGTTGGAGATTTTATCAAAAGACAGAGTTTTCATATTGGCTTATGTAAAGTGTTTTGACAGTAATAGAAAGTACACTATTTCTTCCCAAGATTCATCTTGTGTTTCAAATGTTCAGAATATATGTGGTTTGGTTTTATTCATCTTGTTTACAGTTCACTAAACATGCAATCACTCTGAATTCATCACTGATGTTCAGACTTCATGTGTATGTTTTGTTGAGTTGAGGTTCTTCTTGGTAGATGTTTTGAATATTGAGACATTATATGCCTTGGTTTCTATGATTGAGTGGCTACTTGTTTACTGTAGGAATGTATGACTCCATGAGCCCAATGGGAGAAGCCTTATTTTTGTTGCTCCAACCAGCATGAATTTCATATACAAATTAAAGAGTTAGCCATCTTTCTTGTCCTTTAAAGTATATCAAAAATCTGTGAGAGAGCCCTCTTTGACTAAGGAGGCTAAACCTTAGTCTAAAGCCTGGTCTGAAATAGTTTCATGAGATCTTATTAAGTAGCAGTCCTTAGTATTGATTTTGTGATAACACAACCCTCCATGACTTAGAATTTGATCCTCATTTCCACTTCTTCATCTTTTTTCTGCCTATACCCTAGGAGGATTCCACGATTTTAGCCCTGGTGATTACCGCTTTTTATTAGCCTACTTCTACACGATGAGCCATGGCTTCTCTCCTTTATTCTCATCATCTACTTGGCCTACCATCTGCTTTCACTTGGTGTTTACACTTTCTTCGAGGAACTGTTGTGATGAGTGGTCCTATTAGCCAAATTCTTGTCCTAATTTTGTCATGATAATTTCCATCATTACCCGAACCCATTTCTACCTTCTATACCACTCTTTTCTCCAAGAGGACTTTTCTTTAAGCTCTTTTTAGACTCCTTAATTTAGAAAATATTGATGAGTGAAATTTTCTACTTCATTCTCATTAAATTACTTGAAGTTTCATCTAATGAGTATAAGCTAATCGCTTTTTTGGATTGGGATAGACTAGTTGTGGAAAAGGAATACCCTAGTCTACTTTGGCTAGGAGGTTTCCCCATGTATACTTTTATCCCTTTATTGTTCTTGGGGGAGAACTTTATGAAAAATAAACTTATAGAAAGAGAAGGGAGGGAACATATTTTTCCATTTTTCATCAAATGGAAGTGTCAGTTGCATCACCCTTGAACATGGCACCTGTCTATATCATTATCTCACTATTGGGTTTTAGCTTTCCTAAGAGTCGTATCATCCACATGAGTCTCTTTACTCCTCTGGCTGATTACTCTTCCAATCATATGGAGGATGGCTCGATGCCTTCTTCATCATTGCATGATATCACATGGTGCTCATTATTCTTGCTACCAAGTCACTCTTGTGTCATGCCACTATGTATTCAAGGGAAATCTCAGTGTGTGTTGACTATCTACAGTAGCCCATTGACCTTGTTGAGTTGGCCATCTGTATTTTTGTTGTACTTCACCACTTCATGACTTCATCCATTCATCACATAATCCTGGTTTATTCCATGTTTATTGATGGGGGATGAATTAAGGCCCCCTTTCGATGAATATTTTATTTTCAACTTCAGCTCATTATCCAGGAGCTTAATCTAGGAACCGGTAGTAGCTTGGAGCTTGCAAACCTCAATGGCAAGCTTCCTCATGATTTACAGTGGGTTTACATCATTGGGTCCTAATCAATTGATTTCCCTGGTGTTTGACATTAGCTCTTCTATTCACACTTAGTGCAATGTACTAGGTACCTTGGGGTCCATTTTCATCATTGGCGGATACTCTCACGTCTATTAATCATTCACCTCATTACCTAGTAATTAGGAAGTTTATACCATGTTCAACTTCAACTCATATATTCGCATGGTGTAGATTTGTACCATTGTGGTTATGTTGAAGACCTTGGGTAATGACATTTCAATCTTATATGGCATCATTCCTAGGCTGTGTTGGAGTTATGTATTATTTATGTATTGTGGGGACTCTCTAATACACTCCTCTTTTTGTCATGTGTCCATAGTCCTATTGATGTATACTATGACATATATCTCCTATTGATGTATGCTATGGCATATATCCACAAGTTTATTTGCTAGTGGCTATGATCTATCTGCTGAGTCGCATGAATCCATTATGTATGTCTTCATGGCCATATTATAGCATTTCATTTGTTGTATCCAAAGTGTATTTTATGGTGGCCATGTTTAGTATTTTATTATCATGGGTATGCCCACCTTGGGGATATTATCAACAAAGATGAGACTTCAAATCCAATTTTTTCTAATCCATAGCCTTGGATTTATTTCCTCACTTCCATTTTGACATTTGAGTTTTATCATAATTTATTTTGGCCATCAACTTCTCTTCTGACATAATACATTAGGGGGCATTTGTTACCATCCTATTTTACCCCTCTAGGTTAGTGACCCTCAGTACTTGAGTCTAACTAGCTTTTTCTAGACTTGACACTCTTTTTGTTCCAGTTTGACCCAAAGTTGCTCATAAAGCAGTGTATGGGAGTGATTATAGGCTCCCAATCACTCTCAAGCCTCCTTTATAGGAGCGACCAAGGACTTATTTTCCCATTTTAGTGCTAGTGACCATCGATGTCTTCTAGAATTCCTTAGTCGCTAGGAGATCAACTTGATTTCTCATCTATTCGAGCTAGTTAGGACTTATCTCTTAGAATTTTCTATGAATTCTCTTTTTCATAAGCATCTAGATACATTCTACCAAGACCTCTCCTCTGCCTATTTATACTTAACCATATGAGAGGGTCAACTAGTTTTGGAGACCTACGACTAAGAGTGAGATATTGAGATTATGCTACTATAGATTGTGAGGTAATTTTTCCTTTAGTCCACTACTCTTCATGCTCACTTCTTGGATATAGTGGGGAAACTCTGCTAGATTGTGGATAAGAGGCTTGGAGGTGAAAGTTTAGCATTGTATTATTTCCTTTCATAATTAATGGAAATCTATGTTCCCTTCCTTACATAAATTTTCATTCAGTATGTTATATGTTGGTATCTATTTCTCTTGATCTAATGATATTACGAGGAATATCATTTGTTGTCTTCATTTAGTTGTGATTAAATGTAAGGATAGAGATCTGATGTGGATGTGTTGGATCTCGAGTCGAGCATAAGATCTACATCAAATTCAAAACCCTTCTCTAACATGTGAGGATTCCAGGTGTGATCTCTTATCTTTATAGAATAGATCTGAGCACTTTATGCATGATTAGGCATTTGGGATTGGGTTTGGCTTATTTTTTTGTTGATTTTATTCTTATTTGTTTGATGATCTAATTTGTACTCAAGATCACAGAGCAACAAATCCTTGTAAATTTAGGTACAACATAGACCTCTATATGTTTGTGTTAATGTTATAAATTCTCCTTAGGTTGATTCAATAAATTTTACTGTTTAGCTTTGATTATGTTTCATTTTTTGGGGCTTATCATGAATGTCACCTGAACATCCTAAAATGAAAATCTAGCATGAGAAAATAGAAATCTTTTCTCTTTCAATGAAAATATAGATAAGGAAGGGAACAAATAATAAATATGTGACATACAATATGGAGAAAACAAGATGAAAGATGCAATTTTCTTTTCAATGCAATTGTTCCTATGCTAATACACATGCAAAACTATAAATGGAAATTCCAATTTTTTCTTTTCACCACACTTAATTTTCGAAATGAAGAAAACTAATATGTAAATATTCAATTACTTATTCAATTGCACTTTTCAGAATGAGAACTAAAACAACAATTCATCCAAGTTATCAATAATCAAATGAAATCAGTTTAGAAGCAAAAAAATGATAAGAACAATGAAAAATCGAAAACAATTCTTACCAAATAAAAAAAACAAAAATAAGAGAGAACCAAATGGAGGCTTTAGAGAGAGAAGAAGATACTCAAAGCATAAGGAAGTTCAACTCAAAGTAGGCTGACCAAAGAGAGGCTCAAGAACCAAGGAAAAATTTGTGCAGAAATTGGGACCAAAGCTAGTGAAAATGAGGCACTAGTGGTTTTCAATGTTAGTACAGAGTGGGTCTTGGTGAGGCACAATGCTCTCTAAAATGAACTAGGGAGCATTTGGCCTCTGAAAGAGGATTCAAGTACAAAAAATGAAAAAAGGCTCAATGAAATCACTTCTCAGGCCTATTCTTGATTGGATGATACAACAAAGGTCTACCAAGGAGGTAATAAGAAACAATGGAAAAGGAAACCTCCTAGGGAATACTCTATTCCCTAGTATGGTCACCAATTTTCTATATGGGATTTATGATTATGGACAAAAGTATCTCCCCTAGGTTGGTGGCTAACCTAGAGAAACAAAGAGACAAGGAACACAATGTTTTTCCTCAAGGTAAATAGATGATGGAGTGGCGCCTTCCCAGAATCCTTCACACACTTCTCTCCTTCTTTTGCTTGGAAGCTCCAATTCTAGCTTCGAATACCAAAACTAGTACCTGCACAATGAGATAGCACAAGCCAAGAAACTATGAGGTCTATGCAGTATCATCTAAATACTTAATTCAATAGATCAACATGATATTGAAATATATGAAATAAGAAAATCACATATAGGAAAACAATAAATTCTTTGCATTAATATAAATAGAAGAAGATTACAACCATAAGTAGCAATTGATCTTGTAGAATAGCTCCTCCATGTTATTGACCTGTCCTTTTCTTGTCACAATATGCACCTCCAATCACCCTAAATGGATGAGATAATAAACACCCACTACAACAACATAAGGGAAAAATCACTCTCCAAAAGCCAACTCCCAACCACATAGAAGGTTAGGAATATATAGACAAGTTGGGTAATTTGGGAGTTATTATCCAATTACCAATATAGGGTTTGATATCCACCTTTGAAGAAGGGATAGGATCAAAGGATAAGTGGTGAAATGTCCAAAGTTGGGTAGGATATGATTTGAATGTTTTATCCAAGGTAAGTAATTAAAACAACTTCTATAAACTAATAGAAGGGGAAGCTTTCAGAATCCCAATCATTATACCAAATCTCTATAACCAACACAAATTCAAAGGGCAGCAATCTACTTGGGACCAACACTTCCCATAGTGGATCAAACTGTAGGTAATCTCACCTCAGTAGGCATACAATGAGAGTTGGTCCTAAAACTAGGTCAAATGATGTAGCTTAGGACTGAAATTTTGGGGGATGAAGGGAACATTCTTAGAGCTTTGTGAAACAAGGTGACAAGGGGGAATAAGATGTTGAATTATCCTATTAGGCTGCTCACTGATCAGATGTGAAAAAATGGCCTATAGCAGAATGCCCTGTAAAGTGGAAAGTCATAAATGATAACTAATGACTGAAGTGGTTTACCTTGTGACAAGTGGGGATCAAGGACAACACATGAGTTGCATATGTTACAATACATTTATAACATGACATCTTTCTTTGTTGAGGGAGGCATACCGATACTCATCTTATAAGCTAACATAAAATGTATAATGACGAAATGAAACATTCAAAGATGCCACTGGTGGACACATAACTATGTGATGGTCTCTATGATCATGACCATCATACATTATGATCTTTGTATAATGACTAAAATCGCAACCTGAATGCATGAAAGTAGATCCAAGGTCTTCTATCTTGTTCACACAACCAACCAATGTATGAGTGTATTCATGTGAATCAATGAGCTCGATTCAAACATGGTAGACACCATCTGATTACTGACCAATTATGTAAGTCATTAACAAATGCAAGGGAAACCACCAATTATGTTAATGACTCTCAAGGTACTATGGTACAATCGGTATCTTTTGAGTAAATGAGTTAATGTCAAACACCACACAAAACATTTCGGCCATAGGCCATTGTTGTAATCTTGTCACCAAGAGAAAGGAAATTTGCCATTGATGTATGTAAGCACCAAGGTAGCAAATATGTGTTTCTAAGTCAACTTCCTAGATCATGTATATGTACATGGAATATGATCAGGAGAGGAAGACATGAAATGAAGGATTAAGAGTATCTTAGAAAAAATCAAATGAATGACTTCTTTTGAACACACCGAAGACACTAAATGGAGTTGGAAGCATTGACCCAAAACCAAAATGTAGGCTTTGAAAATGGTATAATAACCAAAACACAAGAATATTACCCAACCCAATAGCCATGGAGATGAAGTAGAAGAGTGTCATGTTCAAGAGTGACTCCCCGCCATTAGAAAAGTGGAATGCTTTGTTTTCCAAATTTCCCCAACCATATTGGTCACTATCTCTTTATTTTTTAAAAAGCTTGAGGAGGATAACATATGCTTGATCTGCAAGTTCATCCTTCGGATCAATCCCTACAAGTAGACTTAATGAATTTTGAGAAGGAGTGGCTTGACCCCGTCATGATCGAAGAGTCCATTGTTTTTTGATGTTCTTAAGAGTCCAACAAATGTAAAACTTGAAATCATTTTCTTGTTTAGATTGGCCAGAATAGTTTATGGAAAATTATGATTTAAATAGGAAATTTCTAGAAAATGTACCATTCCTCCTCTTATTTCATCTTTTAACCTTGATTTTCTTTTAACAATTTTTACCTTTACTTTGGATAAAATTCATTGTTGCTGGTGAAAGTGTCTTCATCTCTGTTTAACCCTTACTGCCTCCTGTTTACTTTTATTGTTTACCTTGATTTTTCTATTTTTTCATTTAACTTCACTTTGACATGAATTTCTTTTATCTGTATGCTTTGTAACTGTCTTCCATGTTTTTTATATTCACACTGGCTGCATTTATTCTCTTTGACTTTTAATCTAATACACTTTTACTGATACTCTTTCATCTGATTGATATATATTTTTCCTTTTACTATGCCTTTTTGACTTTCACTGTAACCTTTTAACTTTTACTGTACATCTTCAAATGAGAGGGTCATTCTGGCGTTTTCTCAAAATCCCTAGAATTTTGGTGAAATAACTTCAAATTGGTGTTCCCGGCAAATGTAGAAGGTTGAAAGGGACTTGGTATGGACTGAGAGCTTGATTGGGGTCTCAAAAACTTCTTCAGGAGTGAAATTGAGGTCAATTGGTAATTTAAGGGTTTGAAGGCGTCACAATGGCTTGCGGAGGTTTTACAAAGAAATTGATCCAAAAAGGATGAATAGGGCTTCTCGGCCTTTTTACTAAAAAATATCTATTTCTTGGCGGGTGAATTATGAATGAATAGTGGGCAGTTTTTTAGGTTAGGTGGCGAAGTACTTTCCCAAGCCATTGCACTGCTTTAGAGAGGAGGCGATATTTTGGAGAGGTCACCTAATCTACCTTAACGCTTGACACATAGAAGATGGGCGCATGAGCAATACCACTTTATTGGGTGGGTGAAGGTCAAATATTGGGTCAACGATATGGCTGTGAATCATTAGATTCAGGTGCTAACGATTGGACGACAGTCGGGTGACGGATTAGCACTAATGATATGGGCATAGGTTTTGGGTAGACCTAGGGCTTTAATTAATGGTGGTTTGTGATTATTCTAGAGTTAAAAGTGTGATTAAATGATCAAAAATGGTTAATGGAGGGATTTTCTTAACTTTACGGAGAATTGGAGAGTTAAGAGGGTTTTTTCGGGCTGATAGGGTAAAAATATAGTTTATAATTAAACTAAGGGTACGGGTAACATATATGGGGATTTATTTCTATACAAGGAAAAAGGGTACATCGGGAGCTATTTATTAATTTATAAATCAATATGAACTGAAATGAGCGGAATGAAAATAATACTAAGTATAACGTAATATTTGTGCCTTTCCTTTACATACACTTATACTTAGGATAAATATTTTTTGTCGGTATTTCGAGTGAAATGGAATTTAACATGGGGTGTTTTACTTTTCATAGCCAAATGGAGTTTAACCTTAATAAAAGGTGTTTTATTAGGGTAATGAAGGGTAATGAATTTTATGAAGGAAATTCTAACACCTCATGTCCATAAGTCATTAAGCCGAGGGTCCGGTCCCACCAAAAGTAAGAGAAATGCTCTAAGCCTTTATGACTTGAAGGATTTTGTGTACTAGAACATACTTCTTGATGGGGAAATTAGCAAGTATAGGGATGAAATGAATGAGGGGGAGTCAATTAAATCAACTTGTAAACCTCTTTTTTTACTTTCTTAATTTCTCATGCACAATGAAGCATATGATTAAGCATGATAAATGTGCTTTTTTCCAATCAACTTTGTATTTCAGCAACCTTTCTTCTACTTACCCATTACTTACCCTAACATTTTTTCTTCATTTTCGTGGGTTTACTTAAGCTAGCAAACCCTTTTTTTCCTTTCCTTTTATAAAACAAACTATCTACTTCTAACCTTATATGTTCTAAGGGCTCATATTAAACTGATGAGCTCCTTTTATTTTCTCTACCTATCTAATGGTCTGCCAAGATTAAGCTGTTTGGTCATATTTTATTCTCTAACTATAACATAAAATTCAAAGCATGAAATAGTCAAGATTAAGTAGTTTGACTACCATGAGTTGTGGCATGTATGACAAGCTGCACCTAACCAGTAGTTGCAAAAGAAGTAAAATAGTATTGGCATTTAGACTTGCACAGTTTCATGATCTGTTTTTGTGTTTTTTTTTGGGCTCATATTTTTCACTTTTTTTTATCAATGTTTCTTTTTGTCCTTTGGTTGTTGTTTTAGGACACACCCTCTTTAAATTTTTTAATTTGTGAATACATTTGCATAAATAAAAGGTATGTACAATATTACAATACTGACCATAGTCAATTCCAAATTATGAATACTGTAATTATAGGACCTTGAATGTGGCTCCACATGGGGATGACATCTCCTTGTGAGATGTCAAGAACACCATCGAATAGTAGCCCGATCCATTGGGCCAATCCCAAACATGTATATGCTTTGTTGTATTATCTCTGTGACTCAAACTCTTGAACTGAAAATACACCCTTTTCTGGAAACTAAAATCTGATCTGAAAGTAAAAGAAGGTACTGCAATTCTGAAACGAAACTAATAGATCATCAAGATCTTTAGGACCTTCTTTTTGGGCTTCAAATTCTAACTAATTATTTCATAACTTGCTGAAAACTAAAAACTAAAATAAACTGAATTCCTACCTACTTACTCTAATCAGTTGTTCATCTGCTGGTTAGGTAAAATGAAATAGACAATGCAACCATTCAAGAATTATGTAATTTGATGTATTTTGTTTCCTTTGCTTGTTTGTGATCAAGAGTGAGATTCTAAAACCAATTATAACCATGTCAACAAATGAGAAGATAAGGAAATACTTAATTTCATTTGTTGACTCTAGAAATTGTACAGAAAGATCTTCCAAGATATATACACTAATGTTTAACTAATCTAAGCAATTGTACAATTGTTCTGGATGGCCTCCATGTTGTAAGGACTCCTCCACAATGGTATGATATTGTCGACTTTGGGCCTAAGACCTAATGGATTTGTTTTTGGGCTTTACACCCAAAAGGCCTCATACCAATGGAGATATTTGTCCATCCTTATATACCCATGATCCTCCCCACTTCTAGTCAATGTGGGACTTTGGTCGTATACCCAACAATCCTCCCCTCGAACAAAGGACCATCGACCCTGCCCTCAAACGATTATCCATCCGTCCACTCTCTACCAACCATGATTCTCCACTCCGATGCATCGGAAGCACACGCCTTACATGGAGCACCACCTGCCTTGAGAGCTTGCTCTATCCTAGGTCAATTCCTCTTCATCGTGTTGGGACTTGGACACGTCCATGAAGAATCCATAGCACACTGCCTGTCTAACCGAGCTCATCCATGGATCCCGTCGTGATATTACCGGGGCCTACAACCTTCGTTCGACATTCCAAGGATTCATCCACTTGGCTAACTTCGGAGCTTCGCTCTGACATTCCGAGGATTCATCCACTTGGCTAACTTTAGAACTTGGCTCTGATACCGCTTGTAAACTCCTCCACAATGGTATGATATTGTCCACTTTGGGCCTAAGCCCTCATGGATTTGTTTTTGGGCTTTACCCCCAAAAGGCCTCATACCAATGGAGATATTTGTCCATCCTTATATACCCATGATCCTCCCCACTTCTAGTCAATGTGGGACTTTGGTCATATACCCAACACATGTCATGAAAGTGAAATGTCATTTTCATCTTTATCACCCTGTATATTTTCAGATAAGCTTTGTGATGATATTTCTACTAATTGAAATGTCTGTTTGGTGAAACCTTTATAATCTTGATTTTGAATCTCATAGTTAGTTAATGGAGAAAATTTATGACTGCATTCATCATCTAACATATCAGCTATTGGATCATAAAAGACATGGAATGATTGCTGCAACATATCACATATGGGTTTTAATGAGACTTCATCGATTTTTGCATGTTGTTCATCCTTTTCTTTGGAGATATTATACCATATTTACTTTAAAAACTGAAATTATTCAAAACATAGTGGTATAGAACTTTTTTGTCTCATCTCATTAGACGTCCCAATATAATTTTATATCTGCACTTGTGAAACTAAAGAATCCTAATTAAGATTTTCATTGTCTTCTTTGCTGTCAATATCAATACCTAAATACTGATGATTTTTTATTGCTTTAAAATTTTCTCTGATGAACTGAAATGAAACGAAACAAAGAGGCAAAGAAGCTTTGCTTACTTCCAAATTTTCTGCACTTTCTTCCTCACTTTCATAGCTGATATGAATAAGATGATCATTATTTTCAAAATGCTGAAACTAAATTTCTTTTTTTCCCAAACTAGTTTCTGATTGCTCTGTAAAGTTAGTTTGGATTTGAAGAACATAATTATCATCATACTCATAATATTTAGGAAAATCATTAAAGGAAGTAATGTCATCAAAGATACACATTAGATCAGCAGATTTCCTCTCCACATATTGCTCTATAAATCTATCTTCTGATCTATGGTAGTCAGAATTAGTAGGAATTTGTTCATGGTTATCAACCTCTTCTTTTTATGAAATAAATGTGTCATGGTGATTTTCAACAAAAAAATCATATTTCATGGTGATCTTTTGTATCCTTTCCTCTATTTTTCTTACCAAAATGTTGTCTTTTACCTTTACAATGTTGTTCATCTCCTCTCCTTTCAACATTCCAATTCTAATTTGCAGATTAACTTCTACATCTACTGCAATGTTCTGTATTCATTCCAATGTTGACAGGTTTCTTTCTCTTAGCTGAAATTCTATCTCTGGATCAAATGCTTTTGGATAATGCAAGAAAGCTTAAACAACAGGAGCTCTTATATTTGAGGGCATTGAATAATCGATTTGATTAAATCTGTTAGAAAATTGTTGTATTGTTTCATTTCGATGTCTTTTTAACTAATTATATTCTTCTATGATCACAAGAAAATTGACATTGATTATCCATCTAACAAGGAAAATTTTGACAAATTGTTGGAAATTTGAGATGCTTGCAATAGGTAGATTCTTGAACCAACTCTTTACTCTACTTTGCAAAGGGAGAGAAAAAAGTTTGATTCTAACATCATCTTAATCAATCTCAAATAAGTCCAGGTAATCCTCAAAACCTTGAATATGTTTTTGGGTTGTGATTTTAACCATCTTCTCCATCAAACCTAGGGAGATACTTCTAATAATTGTTAGGGAAAACATGGATTGTAGGAGGTACGTTGAGTGGCTTATACCTATGACAAACGTTCCAAGGTACATGGATATCTACAAGGATTGTAAAATCATTCTTGATTATATGATATTTCTTGATTAGAAAATGATCATCATCATATTCATAAAAATGTTGCTCAAATGTGTAAGGATATTTTATTTTCTACAATTCTCAAAGGAAAATAATTAAAAACTAATCTGAGATCTTTTCTAAAATACAATATACATTGAAAAATGTTCTTGATGAGAAAAAACATGATGTCTTGGATAAAAATCCAAGTTAGAAACTTGATCTTCCCATATTGTTCTTTAAGGTTCATTCCTCTAGTGGAGTCTTGATTTTGAAACTGATTTAGATTCTCCAAGTGGATGATTTTAACCTTTTTGTGTCTGATCGTTGTCCACCATCATAGATCAGATGTGAACCTGTAAAATATTTCTGAAGAAAAAGTTAGTCGTCCCTAGCAGAGTCACCAGAAATGTTATCACTCTCATAATTCTTTTGAAGTAGAAAGAAATAAAAACTAAAGGTAGCCACAAACCGCTTTTGGAGATTAGGACCTAACCTTCCTAATGCTTAGAGAGGGCTCTGTATTTAAAATTTAACTTTGTTTTAGTTAAGATGTTTTTAGGCTAGTTATCATTTTTCAAAGGGTTTTTGATTTGTTTTTGAGATTGGGTGGTGGGATCGGCTTAAGCAGATGGATAAAATGATGGCTTTAAACCATTGGTCTATGGAGTCAAACAATAAGGGAGAAAAACTAGATTATATCACTAAAGGGAATGTTCCGAGGGCAAGATAAAAAAGTGTTTTTCAGATCTTTGAGACAGAGGGGTGAATGGGTTTAATTCGGGTGAGAGAGAAGTTAAGGATTATTAGACCTAGATAATGAATGAGGAATGAAGGGGTAATCAAAATAAAAGGGAAATTAAGAATCCTTTAACCTGGATATTCAAGAAATCAATCTAAATCAAAGAGAAATTAAGAATTCTTTGATTTAGACATCAGCAAAAAACATTTAAATGCATAACTCTTAAGACAGAGTGTAATTAAACAAGTTCTGAAGTATTATTCTAGCTATAACATTTAGATTGAGAAAAACATTAAATATTATGAATAAATTTGAGAATAATAGCAATAACACATGAAAATACTTGTGTGAAATTTGCTAAACACATGAATCCTTGGAAATATCTGATCTTTACTTATCAATACAGCTTGTTGGATCAACAAATGATATAATAAACTTCTGGGTCTTTTTATCAAAATGTCTATAGAAATTTCTAATAGAATCCACTGAAAACACTCCAAATGAAGAAGTATCTATACAAATTGTAAGCTGAAATATCATGAAAAAACATCAAGATTAGTTTTACAAATATCTCAAATTGTTTTACATTAATAGAACTTAAATAAAGGACACTCAAAACTAATGAATCTATTTGGAACGATATTTATGGATTGATGGTGAAAAAGAAGATAAATTCGAATTTGATAGCAACTCTTAATTGATGATGAGGCTTCCAAGTCACTAACTACCTCCTTCCTTTGTGCATTCTGCCCCAAAAATTCTGCAAAATTAGGGTTCATTGATACCTTTTTATATCTCAATACGAGATAGATATATAAAAAGTGAAAGGGGTTATTGTAGATAAGTATGTTATTGAGATGATCCTCTTTTATTTTCCAAAAAGGCAGCTCCGAAATTTCACAATATTCTCTGCAAAAAGATGTCAAAAAACAGACTTTGCATAATCTGAAAAATAGGCTGTGAATATATGAATTTATCTATGTTTTTGTAATACTTGTTTAAAACTTGAGAGAGGTTTTTATAGATTGGCCTTTTAGGAACACGAACCTCCTCTATTTTCTCAAAATGCATCTTTGATTGGCCACAATAGTTTCCACAAAAGTATGGCTTCAACAGGAAATTTCTTGAAAATGTATCATTCCTGCTCTGATTTCATCTTTTAACCTTAATTTTATTTGAACTATTTTTTAACTTTACTTTGAATAAACTTCATTGTTTTTGGTGAAAATGTCTTCATATTTGTTTAACCCTTACTGCCTCCATGTTTACTTTTACTATTTACCTTGATTGCTCTGTTTTTTCATCTATCTTCACTTTGACATGAATTTATTTTATGTGTATGCTTTGTAACTTTCTTCCATGTTGTTTATCTTCCCACTAACTACATTTATTATCTTTGATTTTTCAATCTGATACACTTTTATTGATAATATTTCATCTGGATGATTTATCTTTTTCTGTTTACTGTTCTTTTTTGACTTTCATTATAACCTTCTAACTTTTACTATACATCTTCAAATGACATGTCCTTTTTGTTTTTCTCTAAAAATACCTAGAATTTGAGTGAAAGAACTTCAAATTGGCGTTCTCGGCAACTGCAAAAGGTTCAAAGGGCTCTGGTATGGACTGAGAGCTTGATTGGGGTCTCTGTAACTACTTCAGGAGTGAAATTGAGGTCAACTGGTAATTTCAGGGTTTGAAGGTGTCACAATGGCTTGCAGAGGCTTTACAAAAAAATTGATTGAAAAAGGCTGAATAGGGCTTCTCGTCCTTTTCATTGAATAATGGTTATTTTTTGGTGGGACAAATATGAATGAATAGTGGGCGGTTTTGTGGGTTGGCGGGTGTTATAGACATTTTTGGGCACTTCAACCCCAATCACAAATGTCCATAAACTGAGGGCTCTTAAGTCCCTAAAAGTGTTGCTTCTCTGCCTAAAGGAACAAAGTCCACTGATTACATCATCTCCAAGAAGTTCTCCACTGAAAACCGCTCATAAATGGTCAAAACTGGACCATATTGAAAGCTCAATGCAGAGGGTGCGATGCATGTCACCTTCCCAATGTACAGGGTGCGATGCATACTATTTTGCTCCTCTGTAGGGTGCGATGGTCTAGAATGGACAAATGGTAGGGACAAAAATGCGAGGTGGAAGATCATGGAATCTTCCAGAAGCTTCCCCTCTAACACTTGCCACTCCATTTTCGACTAGGGATGAGTAAGAGATCATCATTCTCCAAGTGGAAGTAGGAACTATTAGAGACAAGACACTAATCAAGATCCCAGAAGATGACTCACCTCTCTGTAATCATCTATATATGGATCCCTCATCATAGAGATGCAGAGGCTGGAATTTTGTAACTTATGGAGAAGTGTTGTTGGTATTCTGGTGTACATTCACAGTGTTGGGTGATTTTGCTTTGCTTGAGGTGAAGAAGGGCTTCTTAGCTGGAGGATGATGCTAGGATAGAGCTCATGGTTGTAATCCTCTTGCTACTTTTCATCTGAATAAAGCTATTCTTGTTTCCTTCCATATTCTTGTGTACTTGTTTATATATGCTTGTATATGGTTAATGCACATCTGATCCTGCATTATTTATGAACTTAGATCCTTGTTTCTTGCATAGTAGTATGTTGCTGTATTCTACATGTCCTTTTGAAGCTGAGCAGACAAAGAGCAAGCGGCAAAACTCTATCAAGAAAGAGAGGAAATCGAGTGCAAGACTCAGGTTGGCCCTCTTGGTTCTCCTCTCATATATTTTCATAAAAGGAATCAATAGTAGACTTTGATTGTTTGTTTCTAAGATAGCCACCCATCTTAGTGGGAATAGCAGCATCTGTGTGGACACTATTCCCGTGTAAAAAAATGGCGACTCCATTGGGGAGCGACTAGATTACTTGTTAGCCTATGTATCCTTGTTTCTTTTATAAGCATACAGACGGAGCCTGAAGTCAAGCCAGCTAGCCTTCGAACTTCATTTGTCATACAAATGCAAAGTAGATCAATGTTGCTTCAGTCAATCTCCGGTTTTTTTTTATGAATTAAAAAATAGATCTGCAAGCAATCTAGTTGCTCTGAGTGGTGGCTCTAGTAACCTCTTAGATCACCCCTGTGCTTTTACATACATTGAATTGTACTTACTCAGCTTAAACACCTGAACTAAACTACAAAATATGAATGAAATCTCGCTCAAAGTCTCTCACTGTAACCATGGCACCCTGCCTTCAAGGCAGCCTGTATGCACTGCACTTCCCAAATGGAGTAGGCATACTGCATACTGAGTTCACTGTGTAATAGGTGCGATGGTTAGGGAGGATTGATTTTTCCCTCGGACTGTGGATTTTTCTCACTGTTTTCAGTCTTATTCAAGATTTTTTGCTGTCTGTAATCAGTGTACTTCTGTGAATACCCTCTTCTCTTGCATTATTCTGCTTCCTTAGTGCAAAGAACTATAATTTTTTTTTTATGTATTGTGCATCGTTTTAGTTCTCTTTTGCAAAAAGTAGCATAATCGAACTGTCGTCTCTAGATATGAAAGTGTTGTTTCTCTCGTTTTCAGTTTTAGGAAGAAATTCCATTGTTTTAGATAGTTGATTATATAGTTACTATTGCGTAAGATTTGAATTACTAGTTTTAAAGTTTCGAAAAGCAATTTCCATTTCAAAATTGCAAAGTGTCTCTCTTGCTTTCACTTCGTTTTGAAAAAGAATTTTGTTGAGTACAGTCACTTTAAAAGTAATTCAGTTTTGCACATAGCTTTCTTAGCGTCATTCAAACATTAAGAGAGCTGAAAAACAAATACATACATGTGCATTTGCATTTTGAATGCTTGGCTTGATTTAGGATTGTGCATATTAGCGTGTGCTCTGTGCTCTGTGAAGTAAAGATGCTTGACTTTCTTCTCTTTAGTATCTAGGATTTTCATTGCTGAAAGAAGATAAAATGTTTGTTTATCATCTGAGACTGCATTTATGAATTATACATACATCACGTGGTGAAGCTGAAAGGCAAACTGTTAAGCAAGATTAACTTAAAATAAATCTCAATGAATCTAACAACGCTTTGCAACTTAACGCACAACATCTAGAGGTCTAGGCTAGAGACATATTCCAGCGTCGTAAAGCCTGGTAACTGTTGTTTTCAGTGTTGGTTGGGTGATTCCTCCACTCTGAGACGGCAAGTGCCAATACGGACTTGTGCTCCCACGTACTGTCGCGTATATATTGGGAGACCACAATAGGCTGCATCCTTTATCCTTAGGAAGCTGTGTCTGCTACCCTATCGATCGTAATGCACTGAACACAACATTCGGGAAGACTGACTGCCGTACCGTAAAAATTATTCTGCTGTTTTACAATTGGTTTGGTAATCCTCTCTACCTAGATCTCCAAAGAAGTCCATTTTGCTCCTTTTCAGACTCCTTAAAGGAAAAGATCCTCTGAGTGCTTGTCACTTCAAGCTCAATAAAAATTGAAGGCGACTAGAGTCATGTTTTGTTTTTCTTGACTCTTTAAAATTGAAAAAACAAGTCATGTCCAAGCATCCAAAAATTTATTTTAATTGGAATAATGTCACAAATTCCACCGTTGATCTTCAAGTTGAGAAAATGGAGTCTACCAACCAAGGATTTCCTCATGAAGGAAATCCTAGTCCCTTCCTATCTTGTGGAGATGTTGGTCCACCCCATATGGCCACTTTGTCACTTCTAGGATTGACAATTGGTTTTCCGGTCTGGCTCTTCTCTGCATCTCTCGTTCAAAATCCCACAATTCCTGAACAGTCTAACTAGCAACTAGATGACACTAGAGTTTCCTCCCAACATTCTACTTCATTTGATTCTCCTTCTCCTCCTTCCTCTTCACTTGATAAAGTCGATAAAGCTAAAAGTCAACTAACTGAGAAGAAGAAGAAGCAAAAAGAGAAAAAGGAAAAGAAGAAAAAGGAACCAAAATCGAAAGGGAACAACCAAGTATTGTCTAGCAAAAATTCACACACTGCACAGTCAAAACCTAAATCTCCTTGTGTCATTTGCAATGGAGACCACTATCACCGAGATTATCCCTGCATCCCTCGGATCTTAAGGGACTACTCTCCTCGTTTGCATAATCTGGTAGCATCAACGTCTGGCGATCATGTTGAATGCTCACCGTCAACCAGTGAAAGTGAAGCACATGGAAAAAGAAGGAATCCTAAACTTCCTTGTAAGTTGTGTAAAGGCGATCACACCATCCGCCATTGTCCCTTCCTTGAGGAGGCTAAAAGAGTTTTAGATAATCGTCTAGTTTCACCGTTGGGACTTCCTCCTGGATATCAAAAACTCTTGTCGAGCCATCCACTGGTTGAAAATCCGGCTGGCCCATCCTTGTGGTTAGCCAAAGCACCTATCATTGAAAATGAACCCTCAGAATCCATACCAGACGAAAGTCAAAGGGTCGATACGGCAGTTGACCCAGTATTGCCTTTAGAGTGTTCATCTTCGAATGATACTGTTACTGAAGAGAAAGAGAACGACACTGTTCAAATTCTTTTCATCAACACCGACTCCGATGAGCTTGGGGGCAGTCATCCCGTTCCTTTACCGCAGGAAGGAATTTCATCAAAGTCCTACCCAGCCGTCTATTCGGTCCCACCACCAAGCAACCTAGTTGTTTCCTTCGACTCGAATCTACTAGGCAGACCTTGTTTGCCAGCCAATGTACCATTCAGAATCATTGTACAAGCTTACAGAATGGTCATGGTTGGTACCATCATTGATGAAGGGGCTTCTGTGAGTATCCTCCCCTCAACTGCTTGGAAAGCGCTTGGTTCGCCATCGCTTTTGCCTGAAATGAGAAATCTAATAGGCTTCGACAAGGGAACCAGTCAACCTTTAGGGATCCTTCCAAATGTGCCCATTACTTTGAGAAGGAAAATTTTTCACATAAATGTTATGGTAGTTCAAGGACCTTTAGATTATAATCTACTCCTTGCACGCGACTATATTTATTGCATGGGAGCCGTCATCTCCTCACTCTTTAGAGTAATGTTTTTTCCGCACGAATGCAGAATGGTCAAGCTCGTGGACCAAATGTCATTCCCCAGATCGCACATCGCAAATAGTCAAATGTTGTCCCTAAATGGTCTTTTCATGCAAGGAATGTCCCATCTCTCTCCAGTCTGTCCACCTGATGAGCGCGAGTGATTCAGGAAGATATGACTAAAACCCAGGGGACATGCACCCTGGTCTGCTTCGGCAAAAAAACTCTGGGTATAGGGTAGATTTCGGCAAAGGATATATGACTAGTCCGATACCCATCCATATAGGAAAAGGGGATTAGACCGGATAAGATACCTCCGTTAGAAGGTAGGCCTTTCCTGATAGAACAAATGTTTTGTCTGCAAATTGAAGGGTAACCTAGAAAAGGTAGGCCTTTCCCGATAGAACAAATGTTTTGTCTGCAAATTGAAGGGTAACCTGGAAACTCTACTTAACTATACCTGGGGGCATGCAAACCTTTCTGCATGCAAGTGAAGAGCGGTGATTTATTTTTTAAATTTTTAGGACCTCTAACCCTTTAAACTTGTAAGGCTAGTCGTTTCCTAACTTGCATAAAGAAAGGATCTATGGCAAAGCTTTAGAGATGTAAGCCACTTCAAAATAGCATCTTGAATGAGACATTTTTATCATACAACTGGCGAGCAACGTTGTTGCAGAGTTCAAGCTCGTTAAAAAATAAACTCTCCACAAGCAGTTTTAGTGCATAGTTCAAGCTCGGTAAAAAATATACATAAGGCATGAGCAAGTGTTTCTCCCCGCATTTAAGCTCATTAAAAAATGAACAGGTAAATAACCATTGTGAATGCCTTATCACTAGTTTTTGAGCCTTGTTCGTGTTCTCGCCATCACCTCCACTCTGTTTTTAGCCGATCATTCACCCCCATATGATTGTTTACCCCTTCGAGGAACATGTGCGAAGAGTGATTCTGTTAGCCATCCTTGTAACACTGCTGTGATTGGAAAATTCCAAATCTTACCTGGAATCAGCTGCTACCCGTGACTATCACTCGTTCCTAAAAAACGAGTCTTCTTCAAAAGTTCTTTTCACCTGACTCGTAAAATATGAAAAGATTGCCGAGTGATTGGCCTCTCCGACTCATTAAAAGGCATCGGAAGTGCTATCCCTCCTCTAGATTTTAATCCTTTTGGACCCGAGGGATTATTATACAAAAAGGTCTAGCACTTGTCTTGTTCGGCTCATTAAACTATTGAAAATTCATCCGTTTTGTATTATTTTATGCTTTTTCGGACTTAAGGGATTATACAACGAAAAAGAATCTTCGGAGTCTTCTTTTCATTTCTTTCAGACTCTATAAAATTGAAAGAGACCGAGTTATCTTTGTCATTAAACTCGTTAAAACTAAATAGCGACAAACTCATCCAACAAGACGAGAACGAGTTTCACTGTCGCTAGGCTCACTAAAATATAGAGACAGGTTCGCCCGAAGGGTGGATTATAGAACAAGCATATGTTATCCTCCTCAATCTTGACAAAAATAAAGAGGTATTGGTCAGCAATGACTGGGGAAAATTGGGAAGAAAACAAGAAGAAACTTTATTGGTACCAAGTCGCTCTTGAACATGACACCTTCCTTCTGCATCCATGTCGCGTTGGGTTGTTCCATTCACTGGTCTTCACCATTGGTCCGCCATGCCATCCATATTTGGGGTTAACACTACCAATCAATCGTCAGTGTCACTGATATGTTCAAGAGAAGTCATTCAGACAGTTCACCTGTGTCTCACCCACTGCAATACATTCAGGCTTCATTCCTTCATGACCGCGACCCTAAACCCTGTATCGTCAGTTTCTTTTCACCTCCAAAATAATTTGCTTTGTTCCATGTCATTAATGTGGGATTCATGAAGGCCCTTCTGTGATGGGTCACTTCTTGTCGACATCAGCTCATTATCCAAGAAGTTGACTTAGGAACAACCCTTTCAGTACTTTGAAGCTTGCATGCCTTAATGGCAAGTTTCTCACTTTCGGCGACAAGTTTACATCAATGGCCTTCGACCAAGAGATTTTGTGTGGTGTTCAATTCCAAGCCCTTTTTCACACCACATAAATTGTACTGTAGTACCTTGAGGGCCATTATCATTATTGGTGATTCCTCTCGCGCCTGTTAATAGCTTACATCATTGGTTGGTAATCAGGCGATGTCTTTCCATGTTCGACTCCAAAACATTTTTCACATGGATCGACTTGTACTCCGAGTGAAGATTGGCCGAGTTTTGAAGACCCGAGATCTAGTTTCATCCATCTGGGCTGAGACATATTCAGGACTATAAAAACATCCAATGTACATCATTGTCGAATAGATGATCATCCAAATCAAAGGATGATGTGTCCATATCATCAGTTTGTCACACAGACGATCGTTTGTCCTATGTACATGAAAAACGAATTTATAAAGCTGAGCATGGGAATGCCTGCCTCAGCTAGATCATGAAAAAATGTTGTCAAATAATTTATTGTATTGTATCTTATTACAGGTCACCTCCCAGCTCAGAAAAAATTCAGATCCTCATAGTAAAGCATTTCACCCAACATCAAAAAATATTAACGACCTCATGCTTTAGGGGGCAACGATTATAGACATTTTTGGGCACTTCAACCCCAATCACAAATGTCCATAAAATGAGGGCTCTTAAGTCCCTAAAATTGTTGCTTCTCTGCCTAAAGGAACAAGGTCAACTGATTACATCATCTCCCAGAAGTTCTCCAGTGAAAACTGCTCATAAATGGTCAAAATTGGACCATACTGAAAGCTCAATGTAGAGGGTGTGATGCATATCACCTTCCCAATCTACAGGGTGTGATGTATACTGTTTTGCTGCTCTATAGGGTGCGATGGTCGGGAATGGACAAATGGCAGGGACAAAAATGCGAGGTGGAAGATCATGGAATCTTCCAGAAGCTTCCCCTCTGACACTTTCCACTCCATTTTCGACCAGGATGAGTAAGAGATCACCATTCTCCAAGTGGAAGCAAGAACTATCAGAGAGAAGACACTAATCAAGATCCCAAAAGATGACTCACCTCTCTGTAATCATCTATATATGGATCCCTCATCACAGAGATGCAGAGGCTGGAATTTTGTAATCTATAGAGAAGTGTTGTCAGTATTCTTGTGTACATTCATAGTGTTGGGTGATTTTGCTTTGCTTGAGGTGAAAGAAGGGCTTCTTAGCTGGAGGATGATGTTCGGTCAGAGCTTCTCATGGTTGTAATCCTCTTGCTACTTTTTATCTGAATAAAGCTATTCTTGTTTCCTTCCATATGCTAGTGTACTTGTTTATGTGCTTGTATATGGTTAATGTACATCTGATCCTGCATTATTTATGAATTTAGATCCTCGTTTCTTGCATAGTAGTATGTTTTTGTGATTCTACAGGTCTCTTTGAAGCTAAGTAGACAAAGAGTGAGCAACAAAACTCTATCAAGAAGGAGAGGGAATCGAGCGCAAGACTCAGGTTGGCCCTCTTGGTTCTCCTCTCATCTATTTTCGTAAAAGGAATCGATAATAGACTTTGATTGTTTGTTTCTAAGATAGCCACCCATCTTAGTGGGAATAGTAGCATCCGTGTGGACACTATTCCCATATAACAGATGGGGCCAAGAACAATCCTTGGGTAACTTTCATGGGTTAGGTTCCGACCAGTGAGTCGCATAGCCAAGAATTGACTCCACAAATATGCTAGTAGATATTAGTTTTTCAAATAGATCAGGGAGTAAACACTATAGGAAAAAATGAGAAATACAAAAAGGTTAAATAAGCCCTATCTTATCTTTACACATATACATTTAACGAGTTAGAAGAATACTTACATGAGTAACAAATTAATCAGCTTACATAACATTATTGGAAGTGCCACACCAATAATCTTTATGGATAATAGATATGCAAGGTGGCATGTAAGAAAAATGGAGTTCAAAATAAGAGTACATGATCTCATGTGATGCTTTTGTCTAGCTTATAGCACCATGCATACCACAAATACAAGGTCAAAATAAATTGTTGGCCCAAGTTTTGTGGTGTGGCTATGAATCCAGTTGAGCATCCTCATGGTAATGGTAACCATTAACATATTGGTCATGCTAGTAATGTACGTCATGATGCACCACCAGGGAAAAAATTTGGGCTTATTTCTAATAGAAGAATTGTTCATCTACATGGACAAGCTGCATCAGTAGCTGCAAATATGGATAACTAATCTTAGTTCATTTATATTTTCAAGGATTTCATTTGTCTTATTTTGGTGTTTTATTTTGTCATAATGTATCTAATGAATTCTGCTATGGATACGAGGATGTGGACACTAGTTGAATGACCTGCTTAGTCTTAGGCAGCATCAAGTATGGAAGCGGATGGAAGTATCTTTGAATGGGTATGCAACATTTTTCCCCATTTTCATTTTGTTTATCATTCATTTTTTGTGCTAGTTCTGATAACCAATTTTAATTATTTATCTTTCTTTCACTTTATATCATTAACATTCCATGTTTCCCAAGCCATGTAACATTTTTGGTTGCTTTATACGAGTAGCCTATAGGAATAGGATTTTCCCAATGAGTTTTGAACATTTGTCCAATACGCCTTGTCGATTCTGGATTGTCATTGTGGGTTATCGCTTGAATTGTTATCAGGTTTTACATTTGATTGACAATGAAATTCGTTGCCTTTTATAAATTAGTTGTATGTTAATTTTTAAAATTATTTAATAAAATTGTCTTCAATAGCCACACTTCAAACAACTGATTTCATGCTACCAGGTTTAAGGTTTGTGTTATTTATTTGGTTAAAATTTCCCAAGATTTATATCGTATCTCAGGTGTCAGGTTTGAGTTATTTATTTGGTCAAAATTTCCCAAGATTTATATCATATCTCAACCTTTTCAAATTCATGTCATTCGAATGTAATAGATCACAACAAGGATGAGCCCTATTAAGCTCACCAACTCTTTTACTACGCTTCATGAATCATAATGCAAATGGACTCTGAATTTGATTATTTTCCTTGAATAAATAATATTAAAAAAACTCTTCCCAGTCAAGCTTAGCCCCAAGTCATACTGGAAATTCTGACATGTCAATAAGATTGGCTTGTCAATGAGTTTGATACCCAATTCCTTGCAAGTCTGACACCACTGTTTTTTTTAAATAAATTGATCACATCCTTAAATTTTTAGCCCTTGGACTCCCTCATTAAAGAGTATATCATTCTATGATCCTGATAATTGGTCTATCAAAATGCTAATGGGGTGAAATATGAGTTACGGAGTAGAGAAGGTAATTTTCCTTAACATTTCCTAGAATATTTTAAACTTTTGGTGGCACCTCACTAACACTACCATCACCACACCAACATTTTTTGGTAACATTCCACTGTAAGACGCATCCATTGATTTACTTTCCTCAGGCCATGACCATAACGATGATTCTTCTTGAAAATTTTTCCTAGATCTGGACATATAGTCCTTATCATCATCAAGTATAGATTTTCTCTCTTTACCTATGCTCCACCTCCCCCCTCCAAATTTTAAATAAGAATCAATATCTATTGCATGCTTCCCTTCGATTGCAAATTTATACACATACCTGACATCCTCGTCTTGATCCTGGTTCTTATGCTTCTCTTATTCTTCTAAGCTAAGAAATCGGGAAACCATTACCTCCCTACCACCACGAATAGATAAACCATTTTTCCTACACCGTCTTTCAAGCTCCATAGGAGGAATACTAAAAAACTCTCGAGTTGTTTCTCTCTCTCCAATCATTAGCATGACATCTTGATTTGGACCATATCCATCTGTTATGTTCATAAGATTGGCTTTAGAACTATCAAGGTCCTTCAATGGTGGGGCATATCCACATATTGAATGAAAAGGAGGAACATTTGAATTTCCAACCCAAAGAAAGGTAACTCTCAGTTCATTCATATAATAATTTGAGAAGAGAAACTAGTCTAACCAAACCTAGAGAGCTTTCATCACTCTCTCCTACAAGAACCACAGAATATGAATGTGAAAAAATGCATAGAGTGATCCACAAAGTCATTACACTTATTACATGATATTTGCTTTTTCATGAGTAAAAATTACCAGTTGCCTTGCTAATTGATTATAAATAATGTAATATTCCATACACTTTTCCCATACAGAAGATAAATCAAAGCTAAAACTGTCAAATAAGTGGCAAATATAAGATAGACTACCATTCAGTTCCCTATGAAAACTCTCGAATAGCTCAAAAATGTCTACGAATTGCAAGCACTAAGATGGTACCAAGGCCACTATAAATGATAAAAATATAAAAACTTGAAAGTCCTAACATGGTGCTTCTCAAAAATGAGAATCTCAAAACCTATGTTTTGTAAATAACCATTTATTCTTCCTTGCCTTGAGCCTCTCCTCAAAGAATGATATCACACCACAACCCTGGAAATGCTAATGTCACTAGCAGTAAACATGGAGCACTCACAGGTCATGGGTACACCCATGTAACAACGTTAATAAAAGCTATAGTAAAAAGGGAAACACCAAGGTTGTGGTATAGAGAATCCAAACTAGTGTCTTTATTAGTCACAGGGTCTATTAACCCATATTCAACTTCTAATCTCTTTATGTGGGAAGAGACATTTCTTTCAATTTCTCTGACATTCTTTGTGCCATGTTCTTCAAGAGACTCAAGATACTCATGAGTGTTACCTCCATTTGACATTGATTTTTCCTGATATTACACATTTATAGTATCAAACTGGATGGTATATATATAAAGGAACAAAGTAAATTAGCATCCTAGAGGCAAGGAGAATCACCTACGACCTTCATCCATTCCACCGTCACTAAGAGTAGAAGCAATGTTGTCCATTGTGACTTCTTGTTTGTGTTCTTTCCTAGAACCCCCGAATATGTCATCACTGCTAGAAGAAGAGTACTTCAAACCAAGTCTCATAAGCTTTGCCTTATCCTCTATATCAATTCCACCATCCTCACAAGTCCACTTTGAAGCCTATGATATACGATGCTTTTTCATAGAATTACATGTTAAAGGTCTTAGATCTAGTTGTGGGAATGATGACTTTGAGGTCCCCACCACACCAACATATTTTAGTAAAGTTCCACTACAAGAGAAATCCACTAATTCACGTTCCTCAGCCCCTGACCATTAAGATGATTCTTCCTGAACATTTTTCCTATATCTGGACATATATTCCTTATCTTTATCAAGTATGGATTTTATTTCTTCACCTGTGCTCCACATTCCCCCTCCCAATTTTAAATAAGCATTGGTTTCTCATGCATGCTTCCCTCATATTGCAAAATTATACCCATACCTAACCTCCTCATCTTGATCTTGGTTCTTACGCTTCTCTGCTTCTTCTAAGCTAATAAATCGAGAAACCATTACCTCCCTACCACCATGAATAGACAAACTGTTTTTCCTACACCGACTTTCAAGCTCCACACGAGGAATACTAAACAATTCTTGAGTTTCTTCTCCCTCTCCAATTGCTAGAGTAACATCTTGATTTGGACCAAATCCATCTGTTATGTCTATAAGATTGGCTTAAGAACTATTAAGGTACTTCAATGGTGAGGCATCTCCACATATTGAATGAAAAGGAGGAACACCAAAGTTTCAATATTGAAGAAAGGTAGCTCTTAGTCCATTCACATAAGCATCTGAAAAGAGAAACTAGTCTGACCAAACTTGGATATATTTCATCACTCTCTCCCTCAAACCTTCTGTAATAATTGACCAGTGATGCTTTGGGATAATTCATTAAAGCCTTTCATAATATCATGGAATGCTGCTTGAAATTGTTTCCTAGATGCAAAAGCATTTTTTATGGGAGCACTACTATTGTGAAGAATGTCAGAAACTAACATGAGTCTTGCAACTTTAGTTGGAATAGGAATCTCCTTTAGAGTCAAAGACTCTGTAACTACCTCAACTACCTTGCCAGTTGCGTCGACATTGTCCAAAGAAAATCCCATTGCTTCTTTTATTTGATTTCTTTCCAAGGTTAAAGGACAAAGCATGTCCTCAAATTCATCTCTTTGGCTCTCTATTAAGGTGTGTTCTTGATCCACTCTCTTAGTCCTTCTAGTAGCATAAGTTGCAGTTTAGGCTTTCTAATGCTCATGCACGTGTTCATATTTAATCACATAAGTGGGGGAACTTAGATGTATTCTGAATTGATAAAATGATTATTGTGGAAATATGTCTATAAGAATTATTTGTTGTAGTGAAAGCTACATATTATTTTCACAAGCATGAAACAAATCATGTTACAAAGATTCGAGGGAGGGATTGCTTTAAAAAGTCAAGTTTTAGCCTATCTTTAGGATGGGTTAGTTCCTATGGAATCATAAAGCACCTAAGTATTGATTGTATGCATACCAACAAAAATAAATGTATACCAAACTAAAGAAATCAAAGCTACAGGTACAATGTTGACGTTGGCTTGTTGGGGCTTCACCCAGGTTCAGAGTTAATTAGCCAAACAAATCCCTATACTATTAGCCCTTTCGCCAACAGTCCGCGAAGCACAGACTGAGGTCTCACTCGAAAGAGTATAGGAGGGTGCTAGAACTAGGCTTCTGCACCCTTGAGATCTCTGAGAGGTTCGATTGGTCCTTTGTTTGCTCCTATGCATAGGTTGCTTTGCGCACTTCCCGTTCCTTGTGGCCTGATACGCTACCTTCGCGTAGCTCTAATCAGGGGTTGTGTCATGCTCTGTGCTATTACCCAAGATCTTACTTATGTTTCCGTGTTAATTAAGTACCTTTGCCTATTTGAATGTCTTATAATTAGCAATACAAAGCATTCATCAATACAAAGCATTTACACATGATCGCGTAGTAAATAAACAATGTATTTGAAAATTATATCCAATCATGCATTAAACTAGGAAAGATACACAAAATTATAGCAAAAATTCTCTTTATTAATTCTTCAAATGGTTAGAGACTTGACCTGCCCTACGCACTCAGCTACAGGGGTCCGCGCACTTAGCTACGGACTATTATGCCTCTGTGCACTCAGCTGTAGAGCCTTCTCCTACTCTATGACCCACAAACACACTTTTCACTTCAACTCAATCACCTAGACTTCTTATCCTTCTATTAGTTAGTTATTCTAAAATTAGAGCCTCACTCTATTTATACAATCCCATGGTCTGCGGACCATGGGTAGGTATATCTAGCCAACATTACATTAAAAAAACTAGGGTGGACAACCCTATGACTCTATTATACTTTTGTGCCCCGCGCCCACAATTCGTGGAGCTTTTACAATAAGATTCGGTCAAAACTTGGGCTTTAAGCCCCAAAACATGCCTTGGGGGGATTCCATGCCCAATAGGCCCCAACTAAAAATATCGTGACTCGCACTTGAGTGACTTTGTCGGCATGAATATCTTTATGTGGAGTCCCTCCAACTGTTCTGGAACTACGACAAGGTCAGTAGCACACTGAGTTGCTGCTTAATGGATCTGTTGCATACGTTGTTTCGAGACCTTTGTGTCAGACGTTTTTCTCTGCATCAGTGCGTGCATCCCCTACATTTGTGCAAGTTTGCCTTCAATTTTTGCTGGGATGGTGAAGGCCTCGTCGATGCAAGGTTGAACGCACGCCTTCAGGACTGCTTCCTTGTGTTGTGCCGCGTCCACCTGTTCTTTCAGCGCTTTAGCCTGTTGCATTCGCATGAGCCTTTAACTAAGGGCACCGTCTGCATAGTTCTTTTGTCACTGGTATACTACTGTTGGAGTTCTCACGCCTCTATCTCTAAGCGCTAGATGTTGGGGTCCTCCTACAAATTTCTGAGAACCTCAAATGATTCTTCCAACATGCTGGTGCAGTCTCGCACTGCACTGCCAGTTTCATCCAATCGCGCTATGATAGTGCTAGCGCATTTTTCTCTGACTTCCGATGGAATGGATGGCTATGCCTTTAACCACATCTTGGCGACCTGAAGGTTCAGCTCCAGCTGCACCTTTGTCATTTCTTCCCTCGCCTCACGTACCCCTGCTGCTAACCTATGGATCCATGTCTCTACTAGCATGTCTGCTGGGATGGCCAGCTCTGGGATGCTTTGTCAAGCATCATCTATTACCTGTACTAGATGTTGATTCTGCGACACCACTTTGTCACGTTGCAAGCTTAGTTGTTCCATATTGATTTTCTGCTCACTCAGGACTTGTAGTGTGTGTCTCTCCCTAGCTTGTAGCTCTACAGTTATCCCATCCTGTAAAACATATAAGGTCTCTCATGAGAGTGTAGCTATGTTGATACAAAGACCCTTCAGTGCGCTAACCGTAGGCCCGTCAGCCTCATTTGTTGTCACTAGTTCCCGTTCTGGTAGCACTATGGTATTTGTCATCCATGTGCACAACATTTGTTCTATTGTCATTGTTCCGACTGCGAGCCTAGTTGAGAGGGTACCAGCCTGAGGAGGGTGTACTTGCAATTCCTGCAACATCGCGCACTATCTTACCGATGTTGTGCAGGTCACCCTTGGTTAGGCTGATCAGGTCAATCGACAGCTTCGGTGCCTTGACCTTCTTACACGACCCTGTCTGCTCAACTGGGTGCTGGCGCTTCAACTATGTTGATGTGGTTCATGGGTCCACGCCTCCCTCTTCTTCCTCTGCTTCCTGCCCATGTGAAGGTGACGTTTGGCCATCGTGTACCTTCGCGGCTACCTCTAGCACTGCTGCTACCTGTTCCAACTTCGTTGTTGTCTGTGCAGTGTCCCGTGCCACCCATACTTCTGCTTTCGTTTCTTCCTTCCTTCGCTTTTTGGCCTACTGTGCGATGCATAGCTTGGCCTCATCTTTCTTTCATTGTGCCACCAACTTCTCTATCTCCGTGATGTCTGGGGTGCGCCACTCCGGCAGAAATGCCTCAAGTGCATTAAAGATGACGTCGTCTGTGGCTACAAAGGGTAGCTTTATCCATTGTTTGGTCGGGTCCTTCTATGCTCTGATGTAAATGTTATGAATTTCAGCTTTGAAATATGCAAAACTCTACAGGCTATTTTAGACAGTGAGTGACAATTGCAGCTTATGGTTGATCCCCATTCTGAGGTTCATCTCTATGAATACCTAGAATGTATTACTATCTTGGATCCTCTTGGCATCCTTTATGGCCCAGAGCGAAGCATACTCTGTGGCCTCTAGCAGGTACCTGCCAATTATGGGGAATTGACTGTCGTCCGATAATTCCCCTGCCACAAGCACTATGGACAGCAAAAGCCATGCATAGTGGAATGTTTTTCCCTATTCCTGAGCTTCACGAAAATTCTCTAAAAACTCCTTGCAGAGGAACTGGACCAGTTAAAATAGACCCCCTCTGCGTACTTCTCAACCAGTGTGACCACTGGTGTAGGTACTTCGTCTGCACGACACTTGCGCATAACCTTACCAGCCAATATTTGGGTTGCCACTTTCACTACTTTGTCACTGATGCTGCATATGCCATAGCCCCTTTTCTTCTTCACCAGCTTGTATTTTTTCTTCATGGCCTTTGTGATGGCCAAGTCACTGCTTTTCCCCTCCGAGATGTCCGTGGGGTCCTATCCTTTACATGGAAGCTGGGAGATGCAGTGAATCAAGTCTATCGTGATGGGGATGGGTTCCTCTAGCCACAAACACCCATCATGCACCAAGTAGAGCAGTTGCCTAATGACGAAAATGGTTATTGGTGCATGGTAGAAATGTGACACCCAAAGTAGGTTCAGTAGCCCTGCCTTTTCCACTCCGCACAACCACTTTCGCGGCTCTAATTTTGTAACCCCCTATCACGGTGTTCTGCTTGGGCTTCATGAGGTGCTTGGTCTCAAGGTGAGAGAACTTCTCATGGTCAGTGAGGTCCCAATCCTTGAATTTTAGGCTCAGCACCTGTCCTAGGCGTGTGCCCTCACAAATAATGTTGTCTAGGAGGAGCGGGGTCTAAAGTGATCTCTTGGTCTCATCCAAGTCCTTGGGTACTTTAGCCTTCCCTTTTCACAGGGGGACATAGGCGGGCAACTTTTTCGGGGATGTGCATGCTGAGTTTCCTCTTCCATGCCTTTATCCTCGTCTTCTGTGATGATTAGGTCCTTCAGGTCTTCCTCTTCTTCATCAGTCTCTATGGTGACGGATTTCCCTTTCTCCTCCATTGACAGCTTGGTGCGCAGCGGGTTCCGTTGGGACACACGTACGAGAACCATCACTTGTTTGTCCTTCTTGGGTCTTGGTGGGCGTGGTGATTTCAGGCTTTCTACCACAATCCTGACACCTTCCGGAGCATCCCCACAGTTAGGGCCTGCACGGCCTCCTCGGCGGTCATTTCTGTTATCTCAATAACATCCTCAGCTATTTCTATCGTATCTGTCCAAAAATCGAGCACTCGCGAATTTAGGGGCTCAATCAACACTCAACACACAACAATCAGGGCTCTGCTCAATAGCTCAATTCGAAAATGACCAAGTGTTGTTTACTAGGCAGCCCTTTGCAATTTATTGTTGGCATTATGAGACAAGTGTTGTCCTTGATGGCAAATCACTCAGATAATAAATTATAGTGCAGCAAAGTTATTTTCAAGTTCACGCAATTTTATGCAGAGAAAATTTTATTTCATGTGGAGAAAAGTTCACAGAATTTTATGTAGAGAAAGGTTTATCTCATGTGGAGAAAAGTTCACGGAATTTTATGCAGAGAAAAGTTTATTTCATGTAGAGAAAAGTTCACGGAATTTTATGCAGAGAAAAGTTTATTTCATGTGGAGAAAAGTTCACGGAATTTTATGCAGAGAAAAGATTATTTCATATGGAGAAAAGTTCACAGAATTTTATTCAGAGAAAAGCCTATTTCATGTAGAGAAAAGTTCATGGAATTTTATGCAGAGAAAAGTTTATTTCATGTGGAGAAAAGTTCACGGAATCTTATGCAGAGAAAAGATTATTTCATGGGGAGAAAAGTTCACGGAATTTTATGCAGAGAAAAGTTTATTTCATGTATAGAAAAGTTCACGGAATGTTATGCAGAGAAAAGTTTATTTCATGTAGAGAAGAGTTCACGGACTTTTATGCAGAGAAAAGTTTATTTCATGTGGAGAAAAGTGTTGATCTCACGCACTTTCATGGTTGGTTCATGGTATTAGTCCAACAGTTTTTGATCCTATGGTTTTGGTCCGTTGTATTGCATCCAAAAGTTGTTGATCCCAGTATTGGGTTCATGGTATTGTGTTATTATGCGTTTTGGACCGTGGTATTGTGAAAGCCTATGACTATAAAAGAGGAAGGAGATCATTTGGCAAAGCATCATCTGAATTATTGAATATCTGATAAAGTGCTAGATCTGGAATACTGTGATTGGGTTATGGTGCAGATCTAGATCTGAGCTAAATAGGGATCTCACCGGTTGATGGAGAACAAGATCTAAGGATAGATCGGGATCAAATGGTTTGAAATGAACTATATATTTGATTATGCTTATTCTAGATCTGTATATTGACGCTTGTAATGATCTGATCTGGGTATAACTTAAGTCTGAAATCGCTGCAAGTCATGTTTGAATATTTATAGATCTATACGTAGGTTGGCTTTGGTGTAAGCGCGTATGTATGCAGGTTTGGTTCATTGTAGTAGCGTATACAATTTGAGCTATGATATTTGAAGTCACAAGTGGTTCTGGTTGTTGATGGATTCTGATGACAGTTTAAAGGTGTCAGTATTCTGCATATCCTATTTGGTTGATTGTGTTTAGCTTCAGTATTCATGGATGAGAACTAATATTGGATCAGGATCATAATGACTCATATTTATGTGATCTGATGGACTAGATCTGGGTGCTAACACATATATTATCCTTGTATATGTATTGATCTAGTGTTTGGGTGATTTAGAAGATTGATTGATTATGTGCTTCAATGATATTAATGGGTCCAGTATGAAAATTGGATGAAACATGGCCTTTCAGATTATGTGTTGTGCTTCAGGAGTATCCAGTCTGAAAATGTATGAAACGTGGTACTTGGAGGAGAGAATATTGTAGGCCGGCTCCTACATACTAGTATCTTAGCTAGTACAAGAACTATGGGGGTTGTAGCTCCCTTCCAGGAGATACTAGAGAATGAGAGAAGGTTGTAGATCTTTGCAGGTAGAAGCCTTCATACTGGTATAAGACTGCACCAGTACAAAAATATTGTAAAAGGATTTTCTTATTAAGAAGAAGATTGAGATGACTTGCAGTAGGTGGTTTTCACCCACATTGGGTTTCCACCTTATATCATGGTGTTCAT